>FXXK01001212.1:56775-132252 GCA_900184695.1 Betula pendula
ACTCAAGAATAAGACCCACTAACCAAGGATGACGACTTCTTCGATCAACCCAGGAGTCAAAGTGTTCTAAGATGAGCTTCGACCGGCCCTATCACCCGAGCTCAAGGTTAAGAGGAAGAGTCCAGAAAACGGCGTCAGAACACGGTACGGACACAGATCTTGGTAATGCCATGCGGACCTGACCAAGCGCCCCAGCCAGCATTTAGGCAGATGAATCGAATCTTCGGGAATTGGTGATCGATGTGTAGGTATCACGATGATATACGAATTACTCAAAAGAGGGAGGAACATGAGGAACATTTGCCACAGTTCGAGATCTAAGGAAGCAGAAACTCTTTGCGAAGTCAGAAGTGGCATTGGTAGGAAAGGTGGCATTCTTGGGACATGCATAACAAAGGAAGGCATATCAGGTGCAGAAAGTGAAGAGTGGTGAATGGCAAGAACGATGAATGTGCCAGACATAGCGAACTCTTGGTCTGCAGGGTATTAAAGAAAAGAAAAAATTCGCGAAGGTGTTCCAACTGCTGGCACCATAACAAGTAACCAGAAGAACAAGAATCTTTTGCGAGGACTCAAAAGAGTTCCAAAAATTGAAGCCACGGCTAAGTCCACAGCACCCGCCTCGACACATCCCATTTCAGGACTGTGGTTTGATTATAGTGAGCCTCACCCACAAGTTTGGCCTGGGTCTTAACGCAACAAGTGGAAGGGACGCTACGCTTCCGAGACAGTTTGACTACACAACCCAAACACCCTACCACGACTCCAACTAGGCGCTGAGTCTTTGCGTGAAGATGGCGACATTGACTTATGAGAGCATTTGCAGATCACACGGATCCATAGGCCGAAAGACGGCTTACGCAGAAGGAACTCAATAGCGCCACTCGATTTTTGGTTAGAACCCTCAGCGAAGGATTGCCAACAAACATCCGGGAAAGCAAACTAGTGGCCGACGCCCTCAGAGGAAGAGATGACAAAGAGAATTAGCGACATCACCACTCAGAACTTGATTACTTCTGACAGGAGCCGAGCGGGCCCCAATTGAAGGCCTTTAGGGGTGGAAAGGTCAGGCTACTGAAGTGAACTTGAACGACACTCTTGACAGATTAGAGTGGCCACCTAGCAGACACGGATAAACCAAGATTCGGAAGAAGTTGGCAAAGGAGGACGACAGATTTTAGCATTGCTGAGGGATGGGACGTGGGAGACCAGAATCGCCTATGTACCTAACGAAGACAACCTGAAGATGATACTCCTGACAGAGGCTCATCAATCCTGTATACTGTACACCCAGGCAGCTACCAAGATGCTACCGGGATTACAGAGAACGCTATTGGGTAACGATAGGAAAAGAGAAGTGGCACAATTTGTGGAACGCGCCCCACCTGTCAACGAGTGAAGGCAGAAGCAGCAAGGCCAGCGGATGCTAGCTCATTAACTAATCCCGGAATGGAAGTGGGAACCTACAATAAAAAGATTCAGTCACGAGGTTAAGCCGATAAACCGTGGCTAAAAGGGCTAAGCGATTGAGTAGTAGAGACCGACGTAACCAAGTCGGCCACTTTACCCATAAAATGACTTTAATGGTAGGACCGTTTAGCCAAAGAGTAGTGAAGGAGATTGAACGGTACAGGCGTACCAGAGTCAGTTTCTCAGATCGTGACCCACGCTTGTACCTCTAGATTCTGGCCGAGTCACAAGGCGCAATGGGAAAAGTTAAACTTAGCTACAGCATTCCACCCCAAACAGATGGCACAGCGGAGAGAAAATTCAACTTGGAAGAACTGTTAAGGGCATGCTCCTAGGACTTAGGGCAGCGGATTCAATACATCGCTCTTATAGAAATTCGCCCTACAACAATGAGCTACAGGCGAGCATCAAGATGGCACCGTATGAGGCTTTGTAGGACAGGAATGCCGCACCAGAAAAAAAAGTGGAGACGTCACGATGGGGCAGAAAATCACAGAACCACAGAGAAGATTCCCTACCGACAAAGGAACTTACGAGCCCAGAACGACAGAAAAGCACGCGATTCGAGACAAGAACTGAATTGGCGTAGGAACAAAGTTGAAAGTACGCCAGATGAAGGGACGTGACCCTTCGGAAGAAGGAAGTAAACCCCCGATACATTGCCCTTATGAATCGAAGAAGGTCATTTTTATATCATTAGCAATCGCCTGCACCTAACCGCCACATTATCCGAGGCCCAATGGCTTTCATGGCTCATTGCAAAGTAGTTACCGACCTCTCATGTGAAGAGGTCGAGTCCTCTCAGTGCGCGAGATCTATCCTACGAAGAGACCAGAAGATGTTGAAAGAAGAGAATGAATGACGTCGAGGAGAATTCCAAATGTCCAAGAGGTGGAGTAACCACAAACCCCAGCGAAGCTTCAGTGGGAGTGTGGAAGAAGACAAGATGCGAAACGCTCACGCGGGTCTTTTGAAGACAACGTTTTTGTAAGAACGGTAAAAAAGGAAGATTTAAAAAACAACATATGCATTGTTAGGATATAGCTATGGATTGTATCGTTTTCTATTTCTTGCATCCGCGAAACGAGTATGGCGCATGCACACCCCCCGATGATGAGACCCCACGATACACACTCAGACTGTACGTTGCCTGTCGAGAGGCCATAGAGATCTCCGTTTACCGCACCTTATTAGGGTGAGCCCCAGCGTTAACCGCGGAGGGGACGCGTGTTAGATTCACGAGGAAGGACCCCGAGGGCCCAACTACTACGAGAAAGGTGAACCTGGAAGGATAGCAGCGTCGAAGTCGTCGCGCTATGAGAGAATTAGTAAGAAGATGAATCCCACGAAGGACGAAATGGAAGCCAGAGAAATCCAGCAGTTGTACGCGAGTCTTCACGCAGCATGGTGACCAGGTGGTTAGAATAAGCATGAGTTATTAGTCACCCTTCTCTAGATGATTCCAAGGACTGCGGCAAACCTGAGCATCCGAGGACGGAAATCTTAAAGGGGAGATGAATATCCCCGCTGCCCTTTAGGGAGATAGTGTAATTAGCAACACCGCGAGTGATTTAGCACATTTCTAATTAGATTTATATTTTAAAATATAAAATAGATAGACGAAAATTATGTATTGTGTGCTCTCAAATAATTAAGAGAAAAATCATTTTCAACATTAATCCAAAGTTTAAATCCATTCTTTCTTAAAGATTTGAGCCCAAAATTCCTTGCATAAACCCTAAACCATCAGCCGTGTGCCGCGCCGTTCCTCGTAGTTTGTGTCCCCTAAATAAAAGAAAAAAGAAACCCTACCGCCTCCTTTCTTCCCACACGCTTTTTTGCTTGGGAGCTCCTCCCTCAGTTTTCCTCTCCTGCTGCCGAAAAGGGAGTTTCACTTTCTCCATCATTTCTCTCCATGGCTATCTGATTAGTTTGAAAAGCATGACAGGTGCTTCAGTGGCACACCCATTTTTTCTTCACGTGAGTAAGAGAATCCCCTTTCTTTGTAATGCAATTTCCCTTTTACACCCTAGTGAATCTGGTGCAAAAACGTTTTCTTCACATCCACAAACGTTTAACATCAAAAAGGGTTGCCCCATTATGCATTGTCAATCTTCTACCAGGGACAGATCCATGCGTCAATTGTTCCTACTTGATAAATAATAATATGTTTTGGAGACAGTAAGGTATGACATAGGCGTATTACTCTCGTGAGGGTAAATCCGCAAAGAGTATAGGAATTTGTTGTATAATTTTATAATGAGTCAGAATAATAAGACGCAATGAATTATCCCTCACAAGAGCAATAGGACCAATTAGGTCATTTATAGTTCTTGAACATCAGTCCGGCAGGCTAAGGCACAAGAGTTCACGGATTTGGTACAAGGATCCTTGACGGTAGAACAGTACGCCGCCAAGTTCATCGAGCTATCACGGTTTGCCCCATACCTAGTAAGTACAGAAGAGCTGAAAGCAAGGAAGTTCGAAAGAGGCTTGCAATCAAGAATCATGAACCAGGTGGTGGGCTTTGAGATAAGTAACCTATCAGACCTCATCAGCAAGGCATCAGTAATTGAGAGGACATTCAAGATTAATGATGAATCCTTCAACCAAAGGAAGAGGACTGCACCTCAGGGAAGCCGGTTCGGGGGACACTCCCACAATCCCAACAAAAGGAGGTTCAACCCGCCCATGGGAAGGAACACCGCACCCCAGCAATCTCAGCAACAAGGAGGGGGTGGACAACGCACTACGTGTCAAAACTGTGGGAAGACGCACTTCGGGGTTTGTCGTGCTGGACAGCCGGTTTGCTACAAATGTGGTAAACCAGGGCATTATGCTAAGGACTGCAGGACTCCCAGTAACAACTCGAGTACTCAGCACCGCCCAGAGGGACAGCGTAACACTGCGCCCGCACGTGTGTACGCATTAACACCAGCAGATACAGAAGCGTCAAATGAAGTAGTAACAGGTACCCTATTGATCGCATCTTGTAATGCTACCGTGCTTTTTGATTCAGGGGCGACACACTCATTTGTGTCATGCTCTTTTACTAAGAATTGTGGTTTGGAGTCTGAATTGTTAGATGTGAACCTAGCGGTAGCTACTCCTGTAGGGAAAACTGTAGTATGTACCTCTGTAGTTAGTAGTTGCCCTATTTCTGTGCAGGGTCATGTCATGCCAGCAAATCTTGTCATTTTTGAGATGAGCGGGTTTGACGTGATCCTAGGTATGGATTGGTTATCTATGTATCATGCTTGTGTAGACTGCTTCCGTAAGGAAGTGGTGTTTCGACCACCAGGAGCAGCAGAATTTAAAGTTTGCGGGAATCAAAGTACCCACCTACTCAAGTTGGTATCAGCAATGCAGGCAACTCGGCTATTGAAGCAAGGATGCACAGGGTTTCTAGCTTGCGTGACTCTGGAAGCACCGGAGGCGAAGATCAGTGACTTACCGATCGTACGAGATTTTGTGGATGTATTTCCGGAAGAGCTACCAGGATTACCTCCTGACAGAGAAATCGAATTCACCATAGATTTGGTACCGGGCACCGGTCCTATATCCAAGGCCCCCTACCGCATGGCACCGCTCGAACTCAGAGAGCTTAAGGAACAGTTACAGGAACTCCTAGACCGAGGGTTTATTCGTCCGAGTGTATCTCCTTGGGGAGCACCAGTCTTATTTGTGAAGAAGAAGGATGGGTCAATGAGGTTGTGCATCGATTATAGAGAGTTGAACAAGGCAACCTGTAACACCCGGTCCCATATTAGGAAGATGAGAAATAGCCCACATAGAGGGTTATTTATAAAGAGTGTCATGAGTGTTGAGTCCCACATCGCCTAGTTACTAGGTGAAACTGGGCTTTATAAGTGATTCTAGGGAAACTCCAAAATTGACTAGTCCTTTTGGGGTGATAGCGCAGATGTGGCTAGCGTTTTTCCCTGGGTCATTACAAATGGTATCAGAGCCACCTAGTAACGCCAGGCCATGTGGTACTGGAGCACTGCATGACGTGGCCCTGACGAGGACGTCAGGAGTTTAAGAGGGGAAGTTTGTAACACCCCGGTCCCATATTGGGAAGATGAGAAATAGCCCACATAGAGGGTTATTTATAAAGAGTGTCATGAGTGTTGAGTCCCACATCGCCTAGTTACTAGGTGAAACTGGGCTTTATAAGTGATTCTAGGGAAACTCCAAAATTGACTAGTCCTTTTGGGGTGATAGCGCAGATGTGGCTAGCGTTTTTCCCTGGGTCATTACAATAATCGTTTGCAGAGGCAATAACTATCAGCGACAAGAGAAGCAGCGGGGTCACTAACAAGAAACCTGTGGAAGCCATTTCTATGTTATGTGTAATGTATGCACAAAAGAGAAGAAAGGATGAGTGCACTGAAAGGGCTATATTGCATGGCCTTTTATAACGATGTGGCTGATCAATTATGTTCTAATATATATATATACTATTTAAGGAATTACTTGGTTGCACGATAGCAGATAAAGTAATGGATTTTGATGGCACAAGATAATCGATCGTCATTTTTAATGCTTACCACAAATTGGAGAGCTCTTGTCGTCAACAACGTGCATATATGATACGGATAATATTGCGTGATTAGGTGAAGAAAATCAATAATCAACACATCTTTGTTGAACAAAACCCCAAACTACAACTAACCTAGTAATAGCCAGAAAAAATTTCCCTGCTTTTCTTTCAAACAAATTGCCTATTATATGCAGCAACATGTTTGAATTTCAGATTTCTGTATATATGGTTTCCTGAAATTACATGTTAGAATCGCGTGCCCTATTGAAAATTGAGAACAACTTTTAAAGGGACCTGGCACAAATCAGGTTCTTGTGCCCTTCAATAAAAGAGGGACACATAACCATGAACCACAAAAACTGAAAAAATAAGAAAACACCATGTTATATGCTATTCTCTTCCACAATCATCTTCTAGATTCCAAAATTCTCATTCCTCCAATTCTAACTCCACATAAATCAAGGCCACCAAAACGGTACCTAAGGGTTACATGATTTGAGGGGAGGTTTACAAGCAAGTTCTACGCATGTTGGATGATCCGAAGAGGGATGACAAAGATGTTTTACGGATGTTAAAGGTAGTAAGAATCTTGTAGTTTCGGTTTTTGGTAATGTGCTTTTCATTTGCATAAGCTATTAAAAAGGGGATTACTCACAAGTTTGGAAGCCATTCATGGCTATCGATAAAACTAAGTGAAATAAATGGTTTAACCTTGACGGCATTTAGAATTTGGAGAATGAAGATTTTGGAGTTTAGAAGATGAATGTTGAAGAGAATAGCAAATAATTTGG
Organism: Betula pendula; assembly: GCA_900184695.1. Classification (NCBI taxonomy): domain Eukaryota; kingdom Viridiplantae; phylum Streptophyta; class Magnoliopsida; order Fagales; family Betulaceae; genus Betula; species Betula pendula. The sequence continues at coordinate 63,580 of FXXK01001212.1, forward strand.
TGTTTTCATCTTTTTTTAGTTTTTGTGTTTCACGCTTATGTGTCATTTTCTTATTGGAGGGCACAAAGGGTCTTTATAAAAGTTATTCTCTTAAAAATGCATGTGAGAATCATATATTTTATAGACAGATATCAATTTAATTAATTAGAAGAATTTCCTCCCATGTATCCAACCTTTTTTTTTTTTTCTATTCAATGCGGGGAACTGAGATTCTTCCACCCAGTTTGAATGAAAACTTTATCCTAATTAGTTTTTGGAACTAATATAGACACGTCCATGAATTAGCTATCCAATATTAGAGGTTTCTCTATAGGTTATTATGGTGGGCATACACGGGTAATTACTGATTATAAATTAGTTTTAGCATTTTCTAAAACTTTTAGTTAAGATTGACGAATTTTTTCTAGATTAAGAGATGGGTCTAATCTCGTTATATTCAATTAAAAAAAAAGGGTGAAGTAGGAAGCTAATGCGCTAGCTGCACGATGGGAAAGAACCTATGCCTGTATCCGCGTGACACCACAGAGTTGGAAGTATAGAAGGCTTACACAATCTAAATGGGACGTGGAAAACTGCGAAGTCTGTCTAGCTAGCATCCAGCAAACTTTAACTCGGTTCATCATTTCTTAAGTGGAGTGCAATCCTTTTGAAGATTTGAAAGAACAAACTGCTTCTATTTATATAAAACTTTGACCTTGCATATTAGTAATAGTAGTTGGATGCACACCGATCTGTTCCAGTCCTTTGCATTCACTCGGTATGGAACCAGAAATTTTAGTTAGAGGATTGGATTATTATTAGATGAGAAATGTTACATATTAAACTCTCGATATCACTGGAATATTAGTGTAGTATATTACATTACTCGTATTGAAATAATATATTTTTCCTTCATGATAGACTTGCATGCTTATGACAGAAGTCAAACTCATACGAATTCATGAATTAAAAGTCATCATTTGAAGCAAAAAAAGTACAACACTTTTTTTTCCTGAACAATACAAGGTAAAGGGCTACATAGGGAAACCTTTTCCAGTCTTTAAACGAATGGAGATAAAGGGGAGAGAGAGAGACAAGTGAAAATGCTTCCATAACAGAAATAAAAGGCGGTTTATTTAACAATATAAATGTGTTCTAACATTAGTTGTACTCCTAGAAGTTTTAGAAACAATCCAAAAAAGAATAAAGGTAATAAACATTGACTTTCAGTGGGTGGCCAACCACCTCAATAGGTAGTCGGTCACCTACTGTAGAACACGGAGGTGATCGATTGGCATAAGGGGTGGCCGCGACTAACCCCAGAGCACCCCAGGGTGGTTGTCACCACCCCCAAATGTCATCAAGGGTGGCCACGGCCATCCCCAATGCTGATCGGGGGTAGCCAGGCCACCCCCGATGCTCATCGGGGCAAGGAGGCCATGGCCCCTAGCCTCCTATCTCTGCCCTAAATTTGTCTCCTTTTTTTATAGGAAATTTATGTCTCTAGTCCCTATATTTATTTTTTCCCTTCAAGGATCTTCTAATCATGGTACCTTTCTTCGACCTTTCATATGAATAAGTATCATATCATATATTATATTAGGGCAGAGTTTTTTTTTTTTTTAATTGGATCGAAAGAACTACCTCCTCCAACCTTGTCTATAAAAATGTCTGTAATTTTTTTACATGTGAAAAGCACACACTATTTGCATAACAATGACAAAGTTGAAAGAAATTTTATTAAAAAACAAGTGTTTCTTTTAAGGGAAAAATATAAAAAAGCCCATCAAGTAACAAACGTTTTTAATAAAGTCCAATAAAGTGTCAAGTGGTACAATTTAACCCATCAAACTATCAGTATGTGACAAAAATGCCACTTTTCAGATTTTATTCTTATAATACCTTTAGTTTCTTAAAAAAATTAAGAATAAAAACAAAAACAAACTTAAATATAAAATAAAAATAAAAACTTTGGGGGTGGTCGATCCACCCCCATGGTAGATCGGCCACCCCCAATTTCTTTTTCTATTTTTTAAAAATATTTGTTAAGTTTAATTTATTTTTTAAATTTTTAATCTTCTTTAAAAAATTAAGTGTATTATAGGAAAAAAATCTGAAAAGTGATATTTTTGTCACATATTAGTAATTGATGGGTCAAACTGTACCACTTGATACTTCATGATGCTTTATAAAAAACGGCTGTTAGTTGAAGGGTTTTTTATATTTTCTCCTTCTTTTAACTTTGTTCTTACTATTGAAAATACATATGCTTCTTACATGCAAAATGAAACATTTTATAGATTGGGTTATATGAAGTTTCTCTAATTCAGTTTGAAGAAAATTTTTATCCATATTATTATATACAATAATAGACGATAAATCAAATATTCTCTGTAATCTTATTTCCTTTGCAAATTGCAAGCACCACAATATCCATTGTACGTGTATAAATTCACCATGTATCAATGGAAATACAGTGCAGCAACTTACATCATATTGGTTTCTATATGCAGAGGCGTTCAAGAGTATAGCTTAAAACCGCGACAAGTGACAATTTAAAACCGCGACAAGTTTGCTTAGATTGTATTCTAATAAGATCATGGACGTACAGATTTAGGTTGTGAAGTGTAGAAGAAGGGCCCCGCAGAGTACTGCTTCGTCTTCTTGTCCCGCAGCATGCGATAAGAAGAAAGGAGATCACCACTTCTAATGCCATGGTTGACGTCAGTTGGCACTTTGCAAGTTTCCTGTGGAGAGCTTTGGAGAAATGCCTTGCAATCCTTAAGCTTCCTCTTATCTTCAACCTCTGAAGATGAAAATGTTGCACAGAAGTAACCCTTACTATCCGTTGCACTACTCAAGATGGAAAAAGGAGCTGTGTCGTTGCCATGCTCATGATCATCAATAGCTTCACATGTTATACTTGCCAGAGCTCCTATTCTTCAGAAAAGGAGAATAAAATGGATGAATTAAATAAAAAACTATTCTCCTTAAACAATGTAAGAATCTTAGTATATGTTGGTAATTGGGCCGGGTATTCTGAATCAAAAGCCTAGATGACCGAAAAAAGCCCATAACACGAGAAGGCTCTTAGGCCCAACCAAATGTTTCTTAGCAATAGCAAAAGACCATATATTGGTTTTTTTAATAATTTTAGTTCAATTCTCATTTAAACATATATGTTGTCACCAAATCAAGAAATATGAATAACTATTCAATTCTACTATCCTATATTCCCAGTAATAGCTATTCATTTTCTTGATAAAATACTCATTCCACGTATCAAACGATGTCCAAGTATTACCGAGAGATCTGGGACTCATTCCCAAGATTTAAGGGATCTCAAATATATTTCAGAAAACCGTTTGTAAGGATGAAGGGATAAGGATGTGTTCCAAGGATGATGCCTAATCTCGGGATTCTCGGGATTAAATCATGAGAATTCCGAGGTCACGTTAATCTTGAAAGTATCTAAGATTGACCACCAACTCTCACGTATAAAAGGCAATCTGAGTTTAGGTAAAAGGGGTTCAAACTCTCAGGCAAAAGACCAGCTCTTGTGATCAATATATTTAATCTGAAAGAACCGACTTAATCATTGGAGCTATCCTCCGTCAGAACATCTCCCGACAAGCTTTTGTTGATTATTCCATCACCCAATTGTCAAGTATAATCTAAGCTGCTCTAGGAGTTCACCGTCCTATAAATTGTTCTAACAATATATTTAAGAGCTTTTGGTAGCCTAAATACTAAGCTTCACATATGTATATAGATCATCAGCTTCTGGTTAAATGGTCATACTTGCGTAAAGATGGGCTAAATTTTAATTTTTCTTTCACATTTTAACAAAACTATTTTAGCTGGCAATTATAAAAATTAGGAAAAAAATCATATTTAACCTCTAGATTTTTATCTGATTTGAATTTAGTCCTTAAGTTTTCAATTTCAAAAATAAAATCCTTAAGTTTTTTCCAAATTTAAAATAGGTTCTTCAGTCACTTTACCGTTAAAGTTTAAGTTTGTCATATGCCACATAGGTCTCATTTAACTCATCACCCTACTTTGACTCGCTCTACCGCTTTAAAGGTACGCCGCATAGAAACAAAGAAGAGTGAACAACACAAAATATGAAGAAAAAGTCTCTTATTTTTCAAGTTTTAAGCTAAAAAAATTTTGTTATCATGAAATTTTCTTTTATTTTAATTTATGAATGACTTGTATCTACTAAAAGATCACAGATAAGTGATGAGTTTATAATTCCTCTCTTACCCATCTGTTGGGTTTTCATTGATATATAACGACCATACATGATACGGTTTGTTACAAGATAAACCATTTGAAGGTTTGAATAACACAGCTAACATAATTAGGAAATCACAGTAGATTCTAATCACAACAGCATCTCCTTATCATCAGCATTTGGATAACAGCATCTCCGTATCATCAGTATTTGGATAAAGAGTTTGAGTTTGAAAGTGTTTTATCCTTAGCTTTATCCTTAGCTTTAACATCCTCCTTCAAGTTCAACGGGGGATGACGCACGTTTAACTTGAAACAAAAATGCTGAAATCTCACAGAGACAATGGGCTTGGTCAGCACGTCTGCTAATTGATCGGTAGTTGGAATAAAACACACTTCAAGAGATTTATTAGCAACCTTATCACGAACAAAGTGGAAATCAATTTCCACATGCTTCGTTCAGGCATGGAAAACAGGATTAGCGGAAAGGTAGGTTGCACCGATGTTATCACACCATAACTTCGGAGGAGAAGGAAGATTCACACCAACATCACGTAACAAACATTGGAGCCATGACAGTTCAGCAGTTATGTTGGCAAGAGATTTATACTCAGCTTCGGTACTTGACCTGGAAACAGTAGGTTGTTTATGAGATCGCCAGGAAATCAAATTGGAGCCCAAGAAAACACAATAAGCACCCGTGGAACGGCAGTCATCTGGGCAACCAGCCCAATCCGCATCAGAAAAAGCCTCTAACTGAAGAGAAGAACTACGAGAGAGAAGTAAACCATGTGTCACTGTGTGTTTGAGATACCGTAAAATGCGTTTAACAGCCTGCCAATGAATCTTTGTAGGGCGATGCATAAATTGACATACACGATTAACCGAAAAAGCCAAATCAAGTCGTGTGAGGGACAAATATTGAAGAGACCCAACGGTACTTCTAAAAAGAGAAGAGTCCTCAACTGGATCACCATCAAAAGCTGTCAATGTATGGGAGGAGGACATAGGTGAAGATATAGGCTTAGCTTCCAGCATGTTGGTGCGCTTGAGAAGATCTAAAATGTAACGGCGTTGGGAGAGTAACAGACCTGACTTGAGACAAATGACCTCCACGCCCAAAAAATATTTCAAGGAGCCAAGGTCCTTGACAGCAAACTCACTACGTAGCTGCTGAAGAAGATCATCAATAGCAGAGGAAACCGAAGCAGTTATGATGATGTCATCGACGTAAATGAGGATAAACATGGTGAGAGATACAGATTGTAACACAAAAAGTGAGGGATCAGCCTTGGAGGTGACGAAACCGAGCGTGAGAAGCTTGCCACTGAGACGAGAAAACCATGCGCGAGGCGCCTGTTTTAAACCATAAAGAGCTTTATCAAGGTGACAAACATGTGAAGGAAACTGAGGATGCACAAAACCTGGTGGTTGGCTCATGAAAACTTCTTCAGATAGGAACCCATGAAGAAAGGCATTTTGGATGTCTATTTGCCGCATAGACCACCCTGCAGAATAGGCAACCGAGAGAACTGTTCGGATTGTGGTTGGCTTCACAACTGGACTGAAAGTTTCCCCAAAATCAATTCCAGCCTATTGATGAAACCCCTTTACAACAAGCCTTGCTTTGTGTCGTTCAATGGAGCCATCGGCATGCCTCTTTAACTTAAACACCCACTTGCAGCCCACTACATTACAAGTAGCAGAGGATGGAACCAAAGTCCAAGTTTGATTCTTTAACAAGGCGTTAAACTCCACCTGCATAGCTGCCCTCCATTCTGGAATTTTCGCAGCAGAGGAGTAGCAAGTGGGCTCAATCAACGCTGCATCACTAGAAAGAGCAATTAAGGCATGAGATATAGGGTACCGGATGGTACCATCAGTGAACTACTTGGGGCGATGTATATGATTCTGCGCCCTAGTGGTCATAGGATGTGTTCTTATGACACTTGGAATGGGATCAGAAACAGGAGATGCACAAGTCACAGAGTGGTCCAAGGAAGGATCAGCAGGGGCAAGTGGTAAACGGGTCATACTCTGAACCCAAACCAGCAAGCAGAAATGAGATGATCTCAAAATTATTGAGAGGCTGGCTAGCAGCTGCCAATATATCACTTGAGGCCTTGATCTTCTGAAAGTAATCAGTCACAAATAAGTTACCTTTCTTCATAGTGGCCAGCTGGTAATGCACGTGCATGACACGAGCATGCGATGTAGATGTAAACATTTTCTCAAGAGAGAGCCAGAGATCCCGAGCAGTGAGACACCCAACAATATGATACAAGAGGGGATCAGTAAGAGTTTGAATCAAAAGACTGAGAACCATTTGATCCTGTTGACTCCAAGTGTGAAATTCAGGATTAGCAATGGTAGGTGAGGCCCCTGCAGTAGGATCAAGGTTGGGGATAGTCGGCAAAGGAGGTGGGGAAGAGCCATCAACAAAACGAAGAAAGCTATTGCCAATAAGAAAAGGATTTATGGCATATTTCCAAATAGGATAGTTGTCTGTGGTGAGTTTGACACAATTTTGCAAGTTGGAAAAAGTGACAGTGGATGGAGGAGCACTTGTCGAGCTAGTTGTGCTAGGTGAGGAAGTGGTGGATGAAGACACAGTGGATGAGGTGGTGGACATAGTGAAAGAAGGATCGAGAAAACAAAAAAAGACGTTAGTCTTGATGTGGCTCTGATACCATAAAAGATTACAGATAAGTGATGAGTTTATAATTCCTCTCTTACCCATCTGTTGGGTTTTCATTGATATATAAAGACCATACATGATACGGTTTGTTACAAGATAAACCGTTTGAAGGTTTGAATAATACAGCTAACATAATTAGGAAATCACAGTAGATTCTAATCACAACAGCATCTCCTTATCATCAGCATTTGGATAACAGCATCTCCTTATCATCAGTATTTGGATAAAGAGTTTGAGTTTGAAAGTGTTTTATCCTTAGCTTTATCCTTAGCTTTAACATTTACTAATATAGCATTGCATTGATGTGCTTACATGAGCATTGACAAGTAAAATGAGACATATGTAACATATGACAAACTGTTAACTTCAAGATAAATTGATAGAGGGACCACTGATATGTTCACAAAGAGAGTTTTTTATACCTTTAGATGCAACGTAACGACGTTAGCATTAAATTCTTATCATAAAATAGAAATGAAATGGAAAGAATCTTTGGTAGCAATAGCAAAAGAATCTAGGAGTGGCACTAAATGAACATAGATGCTTACCCGGAATAAGTATTTGGACATGGCAACAAGATATGGCAAACTGCAGGCACGAATTGGTGTGCCCCAAAAGGGTTCTTATTTTGTGCAGAATAATATATCAGTGAAAAGCCATTTAGGCAATCCTGTTTTAATTGGTGTATTGTTTAAAATAGAAAAGTGTAGTAAGTATCTACAAGTGTATCTTTTTGAAATTTTTTAGTAGATAGACATTGGCTTTGATACCAACTAATAATACAATATAGTGCTAGGGACGGAACTAGAGTTTTAAGTAAAGAGACAAAACTAAAAAAGAGACATTTTAGGGGGTAAAAAATTAATTTTTGAAGGAGTTATCCCATAATTAAAAACATCTAACATTGGGGCACTTTAAGTCCCAAACTCACTTGAATTGTACGAATGTCGCACAAGTGCCAAGCAAAGTTTCTATCCCTAAAAAGTTCATGAAATACAAAATTTTAGTTCTTTAAATCAGCTTTTCAACACTACCAAAATTGCCTTCATTTGATATTATAATAAAAGATATTGGAATTTTACCCTGCTTGGTTTGCTTAGTTTCATGATTATCAATTTTTTGAACTGCGTGATACAACTTCATATTCTCTAACCAATAACACTCGGTCTTAAAAATTGATTTTGTTTTGGTGACTTTCAACTATCTATGACTATATATTTTCACAAAGAGTTAGCAATATCAAGAGGATAAAAGTATGTGAATATAAATGCTATGAGCGTATTTCTACTTCCTAAATCTTTACTTCACGAGATAAATGCTATGCTTTAGCGCTACTGGTGAGAAAACCATGAACATGAAAAATCTATTCATTGAGTTAAGTGGAAGATTATGAGTGTCACAAAGAGTCAAGGTGGGATGAGATTTAGGGATTTGGAAGGCTTCAATAAAGCCATGTTAGCAAAGCAATATTGGAGAATTCTTTAAAATCCAAATTCCTTAGCAGCTACAATTTTCAAGGCAAAGTACTTTCCTTCGGAGTCGATTCTCACAACACAGTTGGGCAAAAGGCTGTCTTATGTTTAGAAAAGTTTATAGGCTGCTCAGGACCTTCTCAAAACTAGCATCAAGAGTTGAAAATTGCAATCAAATACGCATTTAGAAAGATGGGTGGCTCTCACAACCACTAGCTCTATCTGCAGGACATTCACTAGGAAGACTCAGTGCTGAGGCATATGTATCGGAGCTTATTGATTGGATTGGGCCAAGATGAAAAGGTAGTTTGATTTGTGAGTTGTTTGTTCTGAATACGACTAACATTTTTACTTAGATTTTTATTGGCTTGAAAAAGACTCACAATAGACCAACTTGGTGTCATACAACACATGGCGAGTTTAGTATGAAAAGTGCATATCATCTCCAAAAATCGATCCTCGCTTCCACTGAGGCAAAAAGCTCATGCTCACATCAATTTAGGGCTCTTTGGCGGCACCTGTGGAAGTTGAAGATTTCGCACATGGTGAAGGTTTTCATGTGGCGTGCTTGTAATAACGCTTTGGCTATTAAAGTAAATATGTTTCAATGGAAAATCATGGAGGATCCCCTATGTCCTATGTGTGAAGCTTAGGTGGAGACTCCTGATCATATACTATGGGGTTGTCCTACTGTAAAGGCTATCTGGAGCATGTGTGGTAGTTAGATTCAGAAAAAAAAAAAAAAAAAAAAAAAAAAAAAAAAAAAAAAGTATCAAGCATGAAAATTTCTTGGTTATTGTAGGGGAACTACTTTGGTTCTTGGATCAAGATGATCTGGAGAGGGTGGCTGTTGTGCCACAGTGTGTGTGGTTTAGAAGAAACGTTGTGGTTCATGGTCGATTGGTTGGCCCACAGCACAATGTGGTCAGCCAAGCTTTGGAGAATCTAGCGGCTTTTTAAAATGCCACCTCTCGGCATCTATCTAGGGTAGTTGTGGATCCTCCCACGGTTCTTCACTAGCAAGCCCCTTCGGAGGGTTTTGTCAAAATCAATTACGATGCGGAAGTGGATATAATTACTCATAGAATGGGTATCGGAGTTATAGTCCAGAATAATAATGGGGAGGTGTTGGCAATCTTGTCAGCTCCTAAATAATACATTATAGACCTTGACATTGCAGAAGCCGCCGTAACTCTAAAGGCTGTCATTTTTATCAAGGACTTAAGCTTCTCCACTATGTTGTTGGAAGGGGACGCTCTCCTTGTGGTCCAGGCTTTGAGATCCCCAACACGTAATTGGAACAGCTGTGGTCACTAGTTGAGGAAGCTCGAGATCTATTGAACGATATGCACAATTGGGGGGTCCAACATGTATGAGGACACTTGAATGGTGCGACCCATCACCTTGCAACAGAAGTTCTAGCTCTTAGCAAGGAGCTTATCCATATTGAAAAAGTCCTCTTATGTATCTCTGAAATTGTATTATGGAGCAATGTACCTAAAGTGTTTTGACATCTATGAGATTCGTCCATTTTCTATATATATATATATATATATATATATATATATGTGTGTGTGTGTGAATTATGAAAATATATAAATTAGTGATCAATAATGTAAATAACCATTAAATAAAAACTTTATATAAACTTTACACTAAGAGACTATGCGAGAAAGCATTTCAAATTCTGAAAAGTTATCACAAATTTATATAGCTTCTATGTCTAAGGCACCTTATGTCATTCGCAAATCATCATGAATGATATAAGGTCGTCTCCTATTCGGTCAGGATTTAGGTTATATTTGGTACACAAAATATTAAGAATAGAATTATTGGAATGGATTAGCCTTAAAATAGTCATTCTGATAGTCATGAATGAATGATTGTTCCTTTAATTGAAAGAATAGTCATTCATCTTTTATATATATATATGGGCTCAAACTCATTAGTTTAAACTTTTGGATTGGAGTGCTATCCAAACATGAAACATGTATATTTATGTGATCTTGGTGGACTTCCTAGATGATTCTCTCCCTAACAAATTGGTATTAGAGCCAAATTCAGCTTCTACTTAAAGGAGTGTCTTGGTCTTTGATGTGTTTGATTTGGCTCCAATAAAGAGTGTGGATGGCTCTTGGCATTACCTTAAGTTTTTAAGGTTGAGTAATGTCCAAACATGTATATGAATGTGCTCTTAGTGGACTAGCAATTCTCTCCCTAACAAATTTATATCAAAGTCAAGTTTAACTTCCACTTAGATGAATGTCATGGTCGTAGACGCATTTGATTTGGGTTCAATAAAAAATGTGGATAGCTCTTGACCTTAATTAGTTTAAGCTTTTCAATTGGAGTAATGTCCAAACAAATATATTAATATGCTCTTGGAACAATATGTTTTTATGATTTGGGAAGTCTTATGACTCAACTACTCCTCTTGTGTCAATTACGCCTAATTTGACTAGGAAATTTATTTTTCATAAAATATTTTTATCATTACATTGTTTTGTGCCTCTGTTTTACCGAGTTAAACCACATGACTCTATATTGTGTCGTCAATAACTTTTACGCACATGAAAATCATTCATTACTTCAATGTAACTCCCTGATTTCAGTGGAATAAGATTCATTTCGCGGGTAATCTTTTATGAGTAAAACGACTCTTCGGTCTACACAATTATTAACACATCTGAAGTGTTATGTTTTAAGTGAAGTAAGATTCTTTTCATTTTAAATAAAATATAAAGTACTTATTTAATAGTTATGGTTTAAAGTTTTTATATTTAACCGAGTAAATAGCATCATTATTTTACGTCTTTTAAAAAATTTAAATAATATAATATCATGTACATTATTAAATACATTAACATTAAATTTAAAGCTTGCGGAAACTTCCAAAACTTGGACACCACATGCAACGCATGGAATATAAAATGGGGTAAATGTATAATAAATCTTTGGGTAATAGTGTCATATTAAATCGATCTTTCATTTTTTAATTTAAAAAATTGGGTCTCTCAGTATTAGCACTTTTCAAATTTCTTCTGTTAATCTGCCGTCTCAAAGAAATTGGGGTTATTAGTCATTTGGCAAAAAACGATGTCGTTTTTTATTTAAATGTTTTTCTTAATAATAATAATTTTTTTACTCTAATAATAATAATATTTTTTTAAAAAAAAAAAATGGTGGCTGGGGTGACCATACGCCGCCTCCGGCCACCCCAGCAGTGAGAGTGGTTGTTGAGTCACCCCTAGGACTTGGGGTGGCTCGAATGCACCCCTTTGGTTGGAGGTAGCCTACAAACTACCTCCAGAATCACCACCTCCGGCCACCCCAGCAGTGAGAGTGGTTGTTGAGTCACCCCTAGGACTTGGGATGGCTCGAATGCACCCCTTTGGTTGGGGGTAGCCTACAAACTACCTCCAGGATCACCACCTCCGTCCCCCTCATAGGGTGGCTCATAGGCAACCTCCAACCCTAGGGTAATTGGCAGCCACTCCCACCACTAGGGTGGCTCTCGCGAGCCACCCGAGGGACACCCCCAATTAAGGGAGTCACCCCTTCTTTTTCCTTTTTTTTGTTTTTCTTTTTTTTTTAAAAAAAAAACTTATTATTATTATTAGAGAAAACATTTTAAATCGAAAACGGTGTCATTTTGAACCAAGTGATCAACGGCCTCAATTTTTTTGAGACGACATACTAACAGAATGAGTAATTTGAAAAATACGAATATTAAAGGATCCAATTTTTAAAATTTAAAAAATGAAAGATCAATTTAATATGACCATTTTATCCAAAAATTTATCATATATTTACCCTATAAAATGAGTTTTTTTTTTTTTTTTTTGGCACCATTTTTACCAAATAAAATGGAGTGGACGACAAAATGTCACGCCCAGCATACGTCGGTCAAAAAAGTGAGAGACTCATGGACATCTGTATCTGTAGTAAATACTTTATAATTCGACAGCTAATTTGAATATATGGTTTGAGTTGGTCGTCCTCTTTCGTCAAAGTCAACCGACATGGTCACATGGATAATGCCCACGAGTTGGATATACGTTGTGCTTCCTGCTTCCCCGTTTCTCAGATTTTTTAGTCCAAGCGAATATGTGTGAAAATAAAATTACTAAGGCTAAAGGTAACCTCACTTTTTTTACACCTAAAAATTTGTTAGGTTGTTTTTAAAATTATTATTAGATTAAAATTAAATAAAAATTCATCTTAAATTTAATGGTAGTTTAAAAGCTATCTAAGATTATGTAAAAATTAGTATGAAAAAATAGGAATATGTAGCATTATTCAAAGAAAATTAGTAATTGATTTCTTTAACCACTTTTTTAAGCTTGTCAAGATTAAGCACAACTGCTGTTGAGCTCTTAGTTTATGGCTTACTAATCTCTACCAGATAAAAGCACGTGTATATTTGGTTGGCATGGTAAGTGATATGTACTAAAAAATAAATAAGTAAGCAATAAAATTTAATAAATAAATTTAATTGTATATTTGGTTGGCCGATTAATTTATAAGAAACTTATAATAAAAGCTATAATTCACTTAACAACGTGCATACACTAGCAATTTAATACAAATGTTTAATTGATGGTTTTTTTTGGGAAGATTGGCCTCAAAAGTTTACAACCATAGTTAAATCTTTCTACAGTACATAACATGTTAAACAACAAATCTACTTTTTTTTTTTTATTAATTTGATTATGTAGAAATTTGTTTAGCTCAAAATAATCTGATTTATGATTAAACGTGAAAACTAAATAAAATAATTAAAAAAATAAATATTTTCATTCTCGTTTACACGTCTCTTTTCTATCTTCATGTAAGAAATAACATAGACATCTAAAAAATTAGATTGCGTCAATCAGAGGCGGCGACACGGTCGCCATGTTGACTCTCTCATTCTTTGACAATTACTTAAGCCTAATAAAACAATCTATTAAAAGTAGGATTGGTCTTCGAGCGATAAACTTGATTAGGTTTTACATGTTATAATTTATTGATATCCTTTGAAACAAAAGTTGAATAGTATTTTCAAAATCAATAATCTTTTTGTTTATGAACCCTTCAAAGTAAAGAAAATGTTTGTCCGCTACCCTTTTTATTACAATTCTTTATAAACTAACGCAATATTTACATTTTATAAAAATAATGTTAGGTGGACCGTAACGTAATAATTTATATTTTAGTGATCAACTTAATAATTTATAATTGTAATAAATACTATATAAAAAAACAAAAAAAAAATTATAACAAAAGTTGTAATTCATCTGCCAAGACTCGCCTAACCAATAACTACGTGTGAAGTAAATATAACGAAAACAAATAAGAAAATCAATTATTGCACCTTTCACCTGCATCGCATGCCGCGCAGTTCAGCTTTTCAATTTTTTTTTTTTTTCCGTATGGTTAATCCAACTGCGTAGTAGGGCATTTGATTTTTTTTTTTAATTTTTTTTTTTTTGAACCCGCGTGGTTTAAAATTTAAATTTATTAATTTTTTTTCATTTTTTTTTGAAAGGCACGGTTAACCCTCGGGTTAACCATGGCTGGATGAAATTTTCGGAAACTTAAAGGATCCTTCTTCGTCAGTCTTCTGATGCGTGGGCTATCTTTATATTAAAAAATATATTTTTTACAGTAAAAAAACACCAAGTTGCGATACACAAGAGTTTCCTCCAAAAAAGTATAGTGCTGGGAGATTTACTAGAACCTTTGAGAGAAAGAAAAATAGGACACTCAACCTGTCAATCATACGTGCAGGCCACGACAACACTTAAAAAAAAAAATTACGGTAGGAAAATTAAAGGGTAGGTGAATCCCAGGAAAGCTCCCAATTGTACAGCCTGCAGTGTCACGCACTATGAATGGCCCACCTCTCACTCGGCGCTACAAAAGCCAAACCTCTCTCTTCAGTCTTGCTCATCTCTTAAACCCTTTTGACATCATCTTCATTACAACAACAACAACAGCCCTCTCATTCCCATTTTCAAAACCCTTGAAAAATCTTAGGCTTTAAGAATGTGTGGCGGTGCTATCCTCGCTAATCTCATTCCTTCTCGCCAACGTGGCGACCGTGTCGCTGCCTCTGATCTCTGGCCCAAAGCTAATAAGTTCAACCCGTTCGATTCAAATCTGAGCCGACTCGGCCATGCTGACAAAGCCCCCCTCAAACGACCACAGCCCCCTTCAGGTACACACCCTATGTTTTATTCTTAATTTGTTTCAGAAAAAAACGAATTTAGGTTCTGAGTGGGGAATTTATACAAGCAGGTGATGTGCACGAAGAAGCAGAGAAGCCAGCAAAGAGGCAAAGGAAGAACCTGTACAGAGGGATTCGGCAGCGCCCGTGGGGCAAATGGGCAGCAGAGATACGCGACCCGAGGAAAGGTGTTCGCGTCTGGCTCGGCACTTTCAACACTGCCGAGGAAGCGGCCCGAGCCTACGATCGAGAGGCCCGCAAGATCCGTGGAAAGAAAGCCAAAGTCAATTTCCCCAACGAAGGCGACCACGAGGACTGCTACTACTTCACCCCCACCCAAACTCGCCGTAACCCGCCCAGAACCAGCTTTCCTCATCATCAACCCCATCACGACGATGATGCGAACAATAGCTTTTCAAAAGGTTCGGGTTTGCCCCGTTTGGAGTTTGGTTACGATCTGAACCAGATTGGAGGATATGGGTGTGATGGGTTTGAGCCAGTTAGGTCAGTGAACGCTAACGACGCAATCGTTGATGAGATTTCTGGGTCTGGGTCAGAGGGGGCTCATTCATCGACTGGGTTGCTTTGCGCCAATGGTCAGGAGGTGAAGGCCAAAGAGGAAGAGGAAGCGATTGAGGAGGAAGAGAACGAGGTGCAGAAGCTGTCTGAGGAGCTGATGGCGTACGAGAACTTCATGAAGTTCTATCAGATTCCGTTCTACGATGGCCAGTCGCCACCACCAGCGCCCAACGCTGCTCAGGAAAACGTGGTGGCTGATCTCTGGAGCTTCGGTGACGAGGAGGTCGTTCCTGCCTCTGTGATCTCTTCGGCTATGTAATGGAATCATGTATTGTATAGTTATTTGGGGAATTTTGATGGGTTTTGTTCTTAGTTCTTGCTTGGATTCATTTGCACTTGTATTTTTTTGTTTTGTTGGTATATTCATAAAAAGCAAGAACTTCATGTTATTGCAAATGTATTCTATTTCTCTAATTTCCCAAATGAAATTGTTTAAATTTGAAATTTATGTAATTTGATTATTCGATTATGTTCTCTGACCATTGCATATTTGCATCTTACCCTTTTGTTTTGATTTGGTCCTTCAAGCGGATGGAGCTTGTCAGGGGCGAGCCAGAATTTTAGATGGATGGGGGACAAAACTAAATGAAGATTTTTTAGGGTAAAAAAAATAATTTTAGTGGTCCAATCCAACAAAATAATAATAATAATAATATAAATAATAATAATAATAATAATAATAATAAATTTAAAGAGATTTTTGAAATTTTTGAAAAAAAAAAAATTGGGAGTCTAATTTCCCAAGATTGGAGGAAACTTTGTCCTTTTAAGTTTTACTCTAGTGGGAGGAAATTCTTTTAACATGCTCTTTTAATTTATTAAAAATGAACTTGAGAATTATATATTTTAAAGAGAATTTCTTTCAAACTCAATTTAGAGAAAATTTTGTTGGAATTAAACCTAATCCCTTTACATATAAAAATCAAAAGGAACACGAAACTACACCGTTTCTTTTCTTTTAGAAACCAAGTTTTACATATATTAGTCAAAATATTTACTTCAAGACGCTATGGGGTGGAATCAAAATTTTTTGTGTGAAAAGTTGAACCTTTAAAAAATAAAATTTGTGTGGAAAGAAATTAATTTTAAAGTTCTACTTTGTAATATATGTTTTTAAGAGAATTTTGAATTTTTTTTAAGAGAACTAACCATAAAGGTAGTTCTGCCGACGTCAATTCTATTTTTTCTTCACTATTTTAAAACTTAGATAAACAGTTAGAAGTACTATTTTATTTTATTTGCAAAAAAAAAAAACTTGAAGTACAAAAACTTTTTTTATAAAAAATTTTACAAACTCACCGGAGGTATTTTAATAATGAAAAAATTGAGAAATAAAATTTGACGAAGAAAAAAAAAAAAAACTTAATTTGTAAAAGAGTTATATATAGTAAAAATGGTATGAATTATTGGAGCATTAATAAGCTCAATTTTTTGTTGTCACTAGTCAATCTCAGGGAACATGAGTGTGATTTAACCTAATCAAGGGAGTAATAAATTAAATAGTTAATTATAGATGGGCCCCGAGAAGTTAATGAAGCTTAAGAAACCTACCCATGTGGGGGATTGTTAGGTGAATGCATGCAGAATTTGGTGGGCTATTCCATTTACCCAAAAACTAGCAGCGCGCCGCCGCTGGTTTCGAATTCGAGTTATCCCCTATTCCTTGAAAATGACGGACGCCGCTGGCAATGTCTCAGTGGGCGCCTATAGATTGGGACTTCTGAAACTTGTACGTTTCTCAGTTTTTGCCTTTTCGTACGCTCCTACAATGTACTATCACCTATGCTTTGCCCATAAATAAATAAAAAAGATTTCCTTTAAATTAATTATAAATAATATATGTCCTTTTGCATTTAATATACATATATTTTAAGGAGCACAAAAGACCCACTTTGAGTCTTTGACCTTCTTCTTCAATTTTTCGTTGTTATCCAAAATAATAATAATAATAATAATATACATATATTCTTTTAAGAAAAATATTAGAAATACTAAATTTTTTTACTAAAAAATAATTATTAGATGAAGTAAAATTTATTCATTAAAAGAATTAAAACAGTTAATGAAAAAAAGTTATAATACTAATGAATAAACTTCACATCATTTTAATAATTTTTAATATTTTTAATTTTTAATAATAGTAACAAAATTTTTTAAAAAAAATATAGTTTCTTAATGGCAAATAACATGACATTGGTTGAAAAAAAAAAAAAAAAAACATATGACATTGGACATTCCTTAGCTACAACAGCTTTTTGTTTTTATCATTTTCTTGGTTGCATTTCTCAAAAAATAAAAGGATGACGATATAGAATTGAATATTTTGTCATCCTCCTTAATACAACATACTTTTTTTTAATCTTAAAAATATTTTAAAGTATGTTATTTAATAATTATTATAATTTATTATACAATTAGATAATATAACAGTAAAATTAATCTTAAATTAACAAATAATAATATATATATATATATATATATTTGTCACATTATCTTAATCAATCGTATCACACTATAACAATTATTATAGCAGTATACTAAATAATATTTATTTTTATGAGTAATTATATGTCACTCTACATG
The DNA here is from genome assembly GCA_900184695.1 of Betula pendula. NCBI lineage: Eukaryota > Viridiplantae > Streptophyta > Magnoliopsida > Fagales > Betulaceae > Betula > Betula pendula. Next base: position 81,341 of record FXXK01001212.1, read on the forward strand.
TTTATTTTGTGTCAAACAAAAAGTGATGTGGCTTTTAAAATCACCATTGATTTATAATTGATCATTATTAACTTTAATTTAATGGTAATTTAAAAATCACCTACTTTTGATAGACACAACATAAACATAAAAAGTGATTTACATCATTCTTTTATTTATATATATATATATATATATAATATATATATATATATCCAACCAGGTCGATGTCAACGACTCCACATTTCTAGAATCCTCCAACCTCCAATTAATGTAACGTCCACAAAGAAGGGTGAATGCACCGAATGGTGGCGACTTCTTCAAAGATATTTCTTCTAGAGAGAACCCAAATTTTATTTGGTCTTATCACAACTCGCAAGGCCCAGAAGCCCGTTATCCGTAATGATGCCCATAATAGGCCCCTTTGAACTTGAGATGTTGATTTAGCTTAGATCACTAGCAATAATAATAATATCATTATTATTAATTCCAACGATAATAATATTAACTATTCGTAATAGATTCGGAGGAAATTTTTGATATATATATATATATATACCCATTTTTATGCTTACTTCCTTTTCTTTTATTTAGAAAAATGCTTGTTTTCCATTTTGGCCTATTTTTGGTCTTTTTTATTTTTTGAGAAAAATCATATATAGTCTCTAAATTTTTATCTGATTTGAATTTAATCATTGAATTTCTAATTTCAAGAATATAATCCTTAAGTTTTGCTCAAATTTTAAATAGGTTCATATATCACTTTTTCGTCAAAATGAATGGTTTGTCATGTGTTTCTATTGACATATTAGCGTTCATATTAACACTTAATTTCAATGTCATATCATTAAGCGCTAAATTATCCATAAAAAATAATATAAAATAATTTTAAAAAAAAAAAACTGTTTTCTTTGTCATAAGACCCAACCCCAAAAAACAAAAACCTTTTTTTTTTTTTTTGTCATCTTAATCTTCTAGATTTGTAGCTTTAGAAGAAGAATTATTACCTTTAATGTTGAGATAGACCTCAGAGTATTAAATGAGACACGTGACAAATAAAAAATCGTTAACTTTAACAGTAAAATAATAAAGAGACCAATTTAAATCTTGAGTTAAACTTAAAAACCTTATTCATAAAATTGAAAACCGAAGGACTAAATTCAAATCAAATGAAAACTTAAAGATTAAATATAATTTTTTCCTTTTTTTTTTGTTTTTGCAAAACTGATGAATTTTTTTTTTTGTTTGCCCCAAAAAGTAGGAAAAAAAAAAAAAAAAACACAGAGATATACAAAGATGAACAACAAACTTTACTCTTTGCGTGTTGGAAAAGGATCTAGCACATGATGTCCAAAGACTCAAAACTATATGGTGCTACCCATGCCAACCCATATAATGTCCGTCACAAATCTAATTGTGGGTTTTCAAAACCACGTAAAGGTGTGAAACAAATGTTAAAAGTAGGGAGTGTATTAACATTACTCGTGATTTAGACCTCGATTCTCCTCTGATTTATTTGAGAATGGATAGATTGTCTAGCAAATGGCGTACCTCACATCTATGTACTTCGCGCAGGAATGGTACGTAGCATTCTTGCTCAAGTCCATAGGACTCCTCGTCCAAAAAGAAAGGCCCATAGGAACTATCACAAAACACATACCCAGCTGGGTTGAAATTGCTACCTCAATTAACTTCCACATATGTGACCCTAATTGAAGGCCCAAACATGCAAGGTAAATGGCTTGTTTAAACATACAATTTAATTCATTAAGAGAATAATAAACGCCGCTTCTAAATGACAAGCCCATTGAATAAAACAAAAGAAACCATTAATTAAGCAAAGTACCAAAATATTAAGCCTCCTTTTATCTAGAATATAAACTATCGAGTTCAAAAACCAACCAATAACACACACTTGTCAAAACTCTACTCTAGCAATAATGTAACCGAGGACACATGGACCATCAAAGGTCATACATCCTTCAGTGCTCTTCACAATGGGCTCACTTCTTGGATTTCTTAGATGCCCTGCAAGTGAAAGAAATATTTACTTAGCCATTGACAAAAATGCTCAAATCAAATATGCGAGGAACAAAATCTACGGTACTAACTGAGTAGGTTGAGTAGCAGCTGCAGCAGGAGGAGGTGTAGCAGCAGGTGGAGGAGCAACTGGTTTTTCTCCAGGTCCCTACGCGTTTTGACAAAGAACAAAACAATGTCATAATCCAAGGTATCAACAATAACTGAATCTCTATTCATATGTTAAGGAGCAACCTGGACTCAATTGCAACCTTCATTCTTTTAACCAAAGCCGGAATCATATTTGTATAATGTACAAAAACATTCATGTACCCAAACGAGCATTGGCTGCTTAACATAAAATAGTAATACCAAAAACCTTACCTGGGCCAAGCGTTCCTCTCTTCTTGCAAATTTCCTCTCCCTGCTGGCCTTGTTCTTTGCCCGCTTTGCCTCAAACTGATCAGACAAGGTCTTCTCTCTTGCCTTCTCAGCCTTGGACTTGTGGATGCTCTCCATTAGGACTCTCTTGTTCTTGAAAACATTACCCTTGACCTTCATGTACATATCATGGTACATGTGCTTGTCAATTTTCTTCGACTCCCTGTACTTACGGAGCAAGCGCCTGAGCACACGCATCCTCCTCATCCATAGAATTTTGGTGGGAAGCCTTGCCTCCCTTGTACCCTTACGTTTACCTGAAAGCAATTAGAAATCAGTTATAGAAAATCTCCACTAACTTCTGCTCTTCTGACCGCAACCAAACCCCTTACCATTTTGTGCCTGAATGGCAACATGATGCAAAGTGTTTCCCAAAGAGGCATATCAATTCTCTACCATTTCAGTTTTCTCAAAGAAGAATAGAAGATTTATTCACTGATACAGTTCACCAATTGAGCAGCAGCTAGACAACATCTTGACTAACTACAGGTATATGTGTGTACATGCATGAAGGTCATGCAAATGTCGGGTGTCCATTAAACACACCTTTCCACTAGAAATATTGGAGAATTTGTTGCAATGTGTAGCAATTCATCTTAATCCTGAGTTCAGCATTCATTTAACTTGAAACTGGATTTCTACATTTCTCAAGAGTTGAGGAAATACCATATCCAGAATGACGTCCCTTCCTCTTGGCCTCCGTCATGCGACGTGCCCGAGAACGCGAGTGAATCTTGGTTGGCTTCCTGATGATGAAACCATCCTTAACCAGCTTTCTTATATTTTGGCCTGCACTCAGTAATCAAAAGACATTACTAACCAAACCAAACAAAACAAAAAAAAAAAAAGCTCAAATGACAAAATTCCGGATACAATATTTAGTACAGAATGTTTAATAATATCATTCTGATTCCGGGTGCATAAAACATTCAACACTTCTTAATTTTCATATTGGTGAAGCCTAATGGCACTTAGAAACAGAATGTAATAAACGAAATACTAGAAACAGTTTACAATTGCCATAGTATACATAAAAAAAAGGCACAAATAAACAACATTTAAGTCCTGTTAATAAGAAGATCCGACAAAACCCAGTAGAGGAGAAAACCCACAGTCAATCAAGCCCAAACTTTTCTGTGCAAATAAAGAATAGAATTTCTGCAGTAAACCGTAGAATGAAAAAACACTACGATTTTAAATAAACCAATTAATTAAATCACACTATACAATCAATCAGGCAACTCAACTTCCAGCTCAAATTTAACTGAACAAAAGCAACTCATACAAAACCCTAACAGTGAACTAAAACCCTAGCTCAGATAAACAAAACAAAACCTATCAGATTCAGGCCCTAACGCTCCGTTTTTGCCGCTGAGGAAAAGCATAAAAAAAAAAAATAGAACTCATAATTTTCACCAGCAACTACAAAAGCTGCAGTATATACCAACACTCCAAAAAAATTTCTTTTCTTTTCTTTTCTTCCGCATTCGAATTCTCGGCAAACAAACAAAGCACGAAGAAGTAAACATAAAAACAAACCAATCCATATAGCAAAACAGATCTCAAAAACTTAAAAAAGCAGAGAGAAATGACAGAGACAAAGAGAGAAAGCAAGAGAGAGAGAGAGAGAGAGAGAGAGAGAGAGAGCGCGTACGAGAGTTGGCCATGGAGATTTCGTTGACTTCATTAGGGTCGATCCACACCTTGCCTCGGCCGCACTTGAGCACGCTGGCGGAGAGCCGCTTCTGGAGCTTCAGCGAAACCATGTCTCTCTCTCTCTGAGTTTGTGGTTGCTGCTATGGCAGAGAGGATGAGTGTTAGCGAAAGCGAGGTCTTATATACCGGCCACAGAAATGCGATTATCCCTAGGGTTTGCGAAGGCTCGGGTTCGCTATTATTGGGCCTTTTGGGCTGGATTTATATATATAACGGAGACAGATTCTTACACGTGTCATGGTTTAAGCAATAGATTTGGGCTTCCAAAAGTTTCTTCATTAGAATTGGGCTTTACTTCTAGGCATAGAATCCTCAACATTTTAACTATTTTATAATCAAGATTTTATTTTGTTTAATTTAATTTTGTATATAATGACACATAATTTAAAATTTTTAAATGACATACAACATATTCATCATGTAAAATCATATATGCTATTAGTAAAACAAAATAAAAATTTAAACCCTGAAATAGTTATCTCCATTTTGCTTGAAATGGAGAGGATACTTGTCTTTTGTTCTATATCTTACAACTCAAAATACCGAGTTTAAAAGTAAAAAGGCCTCCAATGAATAAAACAAAACAAGGACAAGTCCTAGAAAATTCTTTTAATATAATTTAGGGAAAAGTTCATATATCTCTCTCAAATTATTACTTAATTAACAATTTTTTTCTTAAACTACTAAACAATTGTCAATATCCCCTCTCCCCCGGAGAGCTTCATAGCCAACAAAAAGATAAAAATGAATCTACAAATTTTTAAATAAGACAAAAAATATCCTTATAAATTCGAAAAAAAAAAAAAAAACAAAAAACAAAACAAAATAAACAAACAAACAAACAAAAACAAACAATTTTTTATTAAAAAAAAATTGAAAAATCTTTATAATTATTTTATAATTTGAATTTGGCCAATTGGATGGTAGTGTTTTAATTTTTTTTTTTTTTAAAAAAAAATATTTAGTTTCAGTCTTTTTTATAATTTTTTTATTTTATTAAGGGTATTTTCGTCATTAGAGAAAAATATTGACAATTGTTTGGTAGATTGAGAGGACATTGTCATAATTGAAAGTTTAGAGAGATATTATCAATTGAGTAGTAGTTTGAAAGAGTACGTAGACTTTTCTATATAATAATTAAACTGATATATGTCCTTAAAACATGTAATTTTCAAATGCATTTTTAATAGAACACATAATTCTCATATCATACGCAAATTTAAAAATGCATATTAAAATCACTTGTTCTAAAAGCAAATGTCAATTTAATAGATTGGCTGGAAAAATTTTCTCTAACCTAATTTAAACTTTGCCCATGAAAAAAATGGATGATTGTTGCTGATTTTTTTTTTTTTTTTTTTAAAAAAAAAAAAAAAGTTTTCTGAGTTATGAGTGGAGGGAATATTTTTAAATTAATGTACCCTCTATCATTTAAATTGGACAAGAAGTATCGTATGGGAAAATTGTCCTAATTAGGATAGACAAACCCTCATACTCAAAAGTATACTACTACTACTACTACTGCATGTATAATGTATTGGAATAAGTCATTGATGACTTGACTTGGCCTTCATATACAATACCAATTCAAATCTCAACATCAATGACAGCATATAAGATCTCTAAGGAGAACATGTAATTCTGATATGATCCTATTCTTGGGTTGCAAGTTAAGAGACCTTGCAAAATTAAGTTTTGAGCAAGAACTACATCTAGCCTATTTGAGATTCCATCAACACCATCGCTTTGAACCTCAATCACTATCAAAAAAAAAGGAAAAATCATGCCTCATACTTGGCTGAGCTAGTCATATGATGCAATAAAATCTGCATCCATTAGCATCTAAAGACTTCTTTGGTAACGGGAACTTGATGAAGCAACATCATCAATATCTCTAAATACAAGTTTGTGTCCGGGGAGATCTCCACTGCAGTTGTGAGCATGACCTCTGGGTGCGACCGGGTGCACGGGCGAATCATTTGGTTTGTCACAAATACCAAGTTTGACAATGAATGCAGCAGTGCTCCCTTTATCAAGGCCTTCACTCTCAATCCAAATGAGGCCTCCCATGAGGTGTACAAAGCTGATTCAATCGTTTGAAAAGATAAGTCATTTCATCAAGATTTGGAAGTTAAGCAACAATGAATAAGGTATGAACAAGAATACTACTGTAAGTGCAGCCCAATTTCATAGCTCCCACACTAAAGCAATTGCCAGTTACTCAGTAGTCAACATCTTCCCATAAAAGATAGTGTGACGTAGTATGCCAACAGCTATGGTGGGAACTATCTTTCAAAACTTTCCATGCTCACATAGAATGGTCAAAAAAAAAAAAACTAATGGGGTGAAAAAACCAGAAATTCTCCATGTAGTGTATTCTAGTATAAAATCTGAATTTTTTGAATCTACCGTTTACAAATGGCAAGTCCAAGTCCTGCACCACCATTCTTTCGACTGATTCCACCTTGAGACTCGGAAAATTTGGTAAAAAGATGTGGAAGATCCTGTTGGAGAATGCCACAGCCAGAATCCTTAACCTGTAGAAACAGCGATGTTAAGATTGATAATAAACAAGATTGTACACAGTAACTATAACACGAGGAAAAATTAGGCAGATACTGCATTTGCTCATAAACAGGCATGTAGCAATAGATGCTGACATGGATATCCTACATGACCTAATAATGAAAGTAAAGCATTGGGTCACATGAGATAATAGACCTAAGTTCAAAGGATTGCCCAAATCACCAAAACTTCACTTGTCAACAACATAAAAAGGAATGCCTGAAACCGCACAAATGTACTAGTCTGTAAAAATAAATCGAATGAAGGTCAGATGCAGTATTTATCAACCTGTACTAGAAGAAAGAAGTGACCATCATTTGGCACTGGATAAAATTCAGGGTATCTCCAATCTCTTAAAGACTCTGGTTTTGCAACAGATGCTACAATTGAAACATATCCCTCCTTCGTGAACTTCACAGCATTACTGGCAACATTTAAAATCGTTTGCATAAGCCGTTTCTCATCACCAACAGCACATGCAGGTAGATCCGGGGCCAGAAGCAAAGTCATGGATAACTTCTTCACACATGCGATAGGCTTTATCAAATTCATGACCTACAAATTTAAGACAAATAACATCATATATGTAAATGCTGCAGCAGATCAAAATTTGAGAATATTGAACGACTGGGATAATGACCTCTTTAAAAACCCCATGGAGGTTGAATTTTCCAATTTCTAATTCAAGGCTTCCATCTTCAAGTCTAGAAAGATCTAGAACATCATTAATAAGTGCTGCCAAAAGGTTGCTACTCTTCAGTATTGTCTCTATCATAACCCTTTGTTCCGGAGTTAGCTTAGTCTCTAAAAGAAGTGAAGACAATGCAATAATTGCGTGCATTGGTGTTCTCATTTCATGGTTCATGACAGCAAGGAAATCATTGCGAGCATGGATAGCCTTCTCTGCCTCACGTCGAGCTGAATCTAAAGCAACATTTTGCTCCATGAGCTGATCACGAGCCCGCATAGATTCTTCCAGAATAGCAGCATGTGAAAGAGCAACAGCTACCTATATGAGCATTAAAGGATAAATTCAACATTGAAGATTGAAGAACATGAACAGGTATGGAGTACCTAAGGAGACAATAAGAATGATATATATGAAATCTATAACACAACCAATGTAATTAGAAAAAAAATATATATATATATATATGTATAACACAACCAATGACAGAGAGCAGGTAAATCACGATTAAAAAAAGAAAAAAAAAACCTGGTCTGCAACAACATCAACAAGTTCCAATTCATGGTCTCGCCATTTTCTAGCACTAGCTGTAGGAAGAATCAAAACCATGATTGCGTAGCTTTTAGCAGAGAGATCAGGCCAATCATTAGTCTGGAAATTTGAGAGATCTAAAAGTGGTACTCGTACAGCAACAACCTCATGTGGCACATATCTCCCCACAAGAGGTCTGATCCTAGCCAATGGGCATGTGTATGGAATACGCATTGCTCGAGCACTATTGAAAACCTCATTGACTATGGGTTGGTTTAGTAGCACGGTAGACCCAACTTTTATTTGGTAGTTTAGAGTATGAGAAAGTTCCAGATTCATACCAGTTCGTGATGGCATCCACAATGCACATTCCTCCAGGGCTAAAGTCCTTCCCAACTCAACAAGTGTGGTTTTCAATATAGTATGTCTGTCGAGCGTGTTTCTGATTTCGTGAGTCAACATCCTAACATGCCTTCCAGTTTCTTCTTGTGTAAGAATAAGCCCCATCTCCCTGTCAAGCTCTTCAGCCTTGTTTTTCAGAAGTAGTTCCCGAGTTTTGACACTCAACAGATCAGGAATAATGTGAACCAGCATTAATGCAGTTGCACACGATACAACAGCACAAGAAATCTTTGCAACTGTCATCGCAACAGCAACAGCTTTAGAGTACATAGAGAAGGTCCACAAGCTTATGAAGTGGGTAGCTCCACAGAGAACAATAAAAGCACCGAACTGCATAAGCACCCATCGATATGGGAAGAATGCAGATTTTTGAACAAAATATATAAGCTCCAGGGGTATGGAGAAATACGCAATGGCAATTAAGAAGTCTGATATATACTGATATTTAACCAGGAGTTCATCAAGGGGCGTGCCATTGCAATAACAGGACTCCATATCCAATAACTCTCTCAACAAATCTGAGAATTTCAAGGAATATATTACAAGGACAAACAATTAAACAATATGAGCTCACAGAGAAGGCATGACAACTAATAATAATATTAGTGGAGTCAGAAATTCAGGTGCTTCATTTATGGTTTGTTTGACTGGCAGAAATTCAATCACAAAGTTGTGGTTTCTTCAAGATTATATGTGCAAATTCAACATCATTAAGGGACCACATAGAAACTGACAACCACTCGTATTAGTAGAAAACTGAATTGGTAAAACTGCACAAGATATTTCAACAAAGTGATCCTATTACATCAAGTGTGGTGATGACTACTATTACCACACAGCTCGATCAACAGATGTTGGATAATACTCAACAATAGAAACGTGACAGAGGAAAAGATAAAGATGCACAAGGAAATCAAGAAGAAGACAAAGATAAGAGTTCAAGTTTGTTAAATCGCCACTTATCCCAAAAGTTTAAGCTTGTAGGAAGAGGTAAATATAATCACTTAATATTGCTTTAACACTCCCCCTCACGTGTGGGCTCAAATTACCTTTTAATAGGTAATGCCCAACACGTGGCATATTTAATTAAAATAGAGAATGAAATGCGGAATCAATGTTTGAATTCAGGACATTTGGCTCTGATATCATGTTAAATCATCATTTATCCCAAAAGCTTAAGTTTGTAGGAAGAGGTGAATTTAATCACTTAATATTGCTTTAACAAAGTTCACCCACTTAAACAGGCCCAAGTTGGACAACAAACTTGAAACTCCAAATGCAGGGTTGAAACATCATGAACCAAACAATTTCCATGGGATTTCCAAAGACACCTATATCAAACATTGAAAGCATACTTACGTTATTTGTAGTAAACCTTTTGCCGTCAGAAAAATCCCATCAAGCAACTTGTAATTTCTCTTATTCTCCCCATCATCCCCCCTTCATATTAATATATATAATCAGACATTCTGTCTACCAATAATTTGCAGCAACACTAGTGTTTCCAAAAAGGTTTTTCTTTTAAAGGTGTTCCCACAAAGTGATGATGCTTAATAACGTTATTAAGCTTCTCACAATTTTAACCACTCAGCTTAAGACTTCACTTGTTTCCACAGGAAACAGTTCCACACAAGTAATACAAGAGAACCCATTAATCCCGACAGATATTCATAACAAGTTCTGGGTAATTTTTATCGTGTCTCTTCAATCATTACACATCAATTCTAAATAATTATCCAGAAATATTTTTCTTAGTAACATTATCAATCAAAATAGAAAGAGCCCAAGTAGGTGAAAATCAACTCGCTACTTTTCCTTCAAATATATACAACAAACCCCAAGTTTTCAAAACTAAAGGAAAAGAACACAAAGAGTATCGCTATTACCAAGCTAAGGAAGAAGAAAAAAGGACGGCCAGGGATCAATCGCAGAGCTTTGAGCATGTGATCTGAAACGTCCATTTGTGTGGGGGTTCCATAGACTGAGTGGAATTGCTTCATGGAAGAGAAGCAGTGGAAAGAAGAGTGGAAAATGAGTAAAGCGAAGGGAGAGTGCCAAAAGCATCACGGACAAGAACAGAGACACAATGGGAGTCTCGCACGTGTGTAGACTGACTTGGTAAGGTAGTTGGAGACTTTGGTCCCTTGGATCCCAAAATACCTGATTCTTAAATTGCGTCTCATCTGGAATTGGTTTTTTGACCCTCTCATTTTAAAAAATTGGGAAAGGAACAGATATATATATATATATATAATATATATATACTATATATATATATTATATATATAAATATATAATATATATAATATATTCGTCCTCTTTGGAAGAAGCAAGAGGTCTTGGACTTATTGGCCTAATAGTTCCATTCTCGTTTTGTTTGCGCGATAACTAGAATAGAGTCTCGACTGGCATTTGGTGGGATTAAGGTCAGATTTTAGTCCAACTTAGTCTTGAAAAGGAGAAAAAGAAAGAAAATGGTATTGCTGTAATTCAAGGTATTACTAATTTGGACCTTTTTCCTTGTTTTAGGTCGGATGAAGGAAAAGAAAAAAGTTAAATGTCATGTAATTTACATAAAATAACAAAACCAAAATACCCTAAGGCCTTGCTTGTTTTGGCATAAAATATTTAAAAACAAATGTTTCTTCTAATTTTTAATGTTTGGCACAGCATAAGACATTAGTCAATCTGAAAATATTTTCAATTAACCAAAGAAAATAACATTCACTAAGCGTAAAATAGTTTAAGCTTCCCATCCACGTAAACTATTTTTCACCGATCTCCTACCTTAAGGCAACAACTGTCCAAACAAATGAGCACCACAAGGATTCTTTCACAATTACTTACCCAAATTACAATTAATATAGATAGATAATTGTACTTAATCATCAAATAATCACACTCTATTATTCATCTCTTTCACCAAAAGGAAAACAGTAAAAAGTTACCTCTTTCGGTGACTACTTTGTAATGGAGTAATGATAAAGATAAGCATGGACTGATTGAACAGTAAATCAGTCCAGGCTATCTGAGATTAAAAAAAAAAAAATTCTGAAATTTGATGGTGTGCTCATGAAAATACAAAGAAAAAGCTTAGGCTGATTTACTGTTCAATTAGCTCAGACTTATGTATATCATCACTCCTTTGTGATGTGAGAGGTCGAGAACTACATTTTCCTAGTAAACATCCACTATAAAAGTGTAAAAAATATAGCCCTTTGACAAAATATTCATAGGACCCCACGTGTTCGCATCTCCAATCTGCAAATAGAAAGGAAAAGGGGGCAGGTACATTGCATTTGGGGGATGGTGACAATACTGCTGTCAAATACACAACGGCCACATCACCGAAACAAATATAATACAACTTCAGATGTGACATTTACTCCAAACATTTCCCCCAGATAAAGGTTTTGCTAACTCATTTGGAACATTACTAGATACACACAAAGGTGTGCCTATTTTTGAGGAGGTGTTCGGGCAGCTCGACATGACTTTCCTTTCTTCTCATTTCGTTTGAGATGGGCCGAATAGGGAACACGTCTTCAACACTCGTCGTAGCATGTAAATTGAGCACGAATTCCCAGTGAGAAACTATTTCAAGATGTAAAAGCTGGAGCCGGACTAGTTTTTAGTCATCCTCCATTTTCTGCAGTGACTCCATTTCAAGAAATGTGTCCGCAACATAAGTCAAATGTTTGGTAAGATATCATATGATCAAAGCAATTCAACACTAGAAGCAAGGTGAAGAAGATGACATTGTAAAGCCCCACAAGGCAACAGTGGTACATGAAAAGCACATACCAGCTAACAAACAAAATGGATCAAAGAAATAATTTGAATGATCATCAAGGAACTTAAGGAACCAAAAGCAAAGAAAGTAGCAAATGCAATATAAACAATCTCTAAAATTAGTAACTAGATATGGGATATCTTTAGAGAAAATACAAATAGAATACCATAATTCTAATCAAGTTTCAATTACCTCATTTTTTTTTATAAGTAAGAGTCAATTTTATAAAAGCGTAAGGTGCCCTTAAGTACACAGAAAGTATACAAAAGGAACCCCTAACTAGGGGAACAAAATAAACAAGAAAATCATTGAAATTAAGAGACAGCGGAGAAACAAACGCCTCTGTCCATAGGAATAGAGTCTCATAGAAAAAAGATTTTCAATTACCTCATATCATATATAGACCCAAAAACCAGAAAAATTATTGGAAAAACTCATTATGAGAAACTGTCTCTAAGCAGCAGTCTTTCTATTTGTCCTGGGTTGGTTTAAAGTCAAGATAACAAGATTTAAAATAAAAGGCAGAAATTTTAAAATTGAACCCCAAAATTAAATAGCTAATATATATATATATATATATATAAGTCGTCATAATAGCCAATAATAGCCTCAGTGCAAAATTGGAAGTATGAAAACTCAGTCTTGGTTTCATAAAAACCATCTGTCTTGTTAATGTCTATTTTTCTACGAAGTTCAATGTAAACAGCAAGAAATTTAACAATGAAGTGTCAGATTTTTTACCTTTTTCTAATTCTTTGAATTAAAAGAAGACAAAATGGGTTTATAAGAGTACCTGACTCCACTAATATCATCAACTGCAATAAAGTTTTAGTCAATAGGTCTCCAATGTACAGATCTTCTATCCTTTTCTCAGTTCAGACTTCAGTCAAGCTCTTTCAGATATACCAAGAGCTACAACAATAAATAATCATTATATCTCCAGTCTAGCTTTTACACAGAAAGACTGCTTTTTTTAGCTCTTTCCCTTTTGGGAAAGCGTTCTTGAGGTTCTAAAAGAATTTCACTATGCATTTGTGACCAGAGCACTTCAAAGTGCCTGTGGAAACTCTCCTGAAACCAGCCCAGAATTTCTGAATGCAGTTCCTTAGGATTCTCCATCCAGACCTCCCTTAACATTGTGCAGCTATCAATACATTTGGTCTTTAACTTGTTCAAAAGATTTCCGACCCTTTTTTGACCTGATGCCTCTGGCCTCAAAATGCAACTAGGAGGGGCTGCCATAAGTTTACGAACAGGTTTTAAGCATGGTAACACTTTGCCTTCAAGCAATGCAAAAGCAAACACCGCTACTCGTTGCACATCATTTGTGATTGGCAAACTATGCAAGGGAAGTTCCCATAAATGAGGCCCAAAAGTAGGAATGACATAACAGAATACTTGGTCACTTTGAGGCTCATAAAAAGGTTTGGGATCTGTAAGGGCTGAGGAGAAGGTGCACAAAGACTTGGCATATTTAACAAGCCACTCTGATTTCACACTTGTCACACCATGCATGTATGGTCGTTTTGTCTGTAGCAATTCACTGTAAACCAAGAACTCAGGGGCTGACCTAGAAACAGATGACCAACGATGGAGGAACACAGTTTCTTTTACCAGGCAAGCTTGATACCGAACGGCATGTGCTTTTCTGTCTCCTTCTGACAGTCCAGAAACTCCTCTAATGCGTTTGGCAACCCTATCTGCCCATCCAGCACAGATAGCTTGGCCTAAGAGCTCTTCCTCATTCAGTAAAAGAGGAGGAGTATTGGAGGAAACCCTCCAAGCATGTTCAACATTGTCTAGAGTTCCATGAATCCATGAGTAATCCTGCTCGGTGCCACAAAGGCCTTTTTCAAAAACCAGTTGAAGAAGCTGCCTTCGCAGATTGGACATTTCCTCCATGGTTTTCAAGTGCAATGCATTGTCATTGCAGAATTCCACCTGGCTTCCGGAAATTTCAAAACATTGCAGAGCATATGCTACGGTCAGAGCATCACTGCTAGGGTTAAAAAATTTTGCACGGGACACTTTTGCAGTTTCTTTCAGTTTCTTTCTCCTCAATTTTTCTTGCTTGTCAACGACTTCCTCGTTATCTAGGGTACCAGATTTCTCATCCTGATCTAAGTCATCTTTATTTACATGACTTCCTTCAAACTGCATGACAAAAGGATTTGACAAACTCAAAGCAGCAGCTGCTGCAACCGCATATCCCAGGACTAGATTTGAGCGGGTGTAACTTTTCACCATCCTCATAGTCTGGATAACAGTAAGGAGCATCCTGGAGTGGCGTGGACTCATGGGAAAACGAGCCATGGCTTTCCCTAAGGGTGTCAATTTTCCATTGCAATCAAGTGCTTCAAGAGCCTTCAAGCAATGCTCTGCTTCAACCAATGCAGTGGTCTTGGGAGGAGTTGGAAATGGAAAGTTTTGAACCTGGCATAAAACAAAGAGACAAATCATCAAAACAAACAAATCTCCAAATCTCAAAGAGAAAAAAAGAAGTTAGATCAGGTAGTCCCTGATTTACTAAACCACCCGAAACTTCCACAAACTATATACTAATTTGGTGACAGTATCAACTGAAAAGGCTTATATATGATCGAAACAAGTATTGGTTACTGCCTATGGACCAAGTAGCAGCAGCCCAAAACCATGAACACAACTCTGGTGGTAAGTCATGCATGGAAAATAAGATTCCCAACTCAAAGTCCAACACCAATATCTAACAGAATTATACAAATCAGTCATGTTATTGATGAAATCTATGGACAGTTGGGGAAAAGAATAGCAAGAATAAAAACCCCATCCCAAAACATGTTCGTGTAAATCATCAGGCTGAATTCTAATACACGAGATTTTGCCAGTGTAGGTCTACTTTTGTCCAGCAAATCAAACCTCAACACATGTTGTCTGACCAAATGTATACCATATAGAAAGTCATGCCATGTGAGATTTTAGAAAGAGGTAGATCAAGCACTGACAAACACATTTAACCAACCTTATCAATACGCATTGATTTCATGAGAAGGATGATGCCGTCAACAGGCATTTTAGATATTTCAGCAAGAGAAAAGTCAGGAAGTATATTACTAAAAACTGCAGAAGAATAGAGACGGTAACAGTGTCCAGGCCCAGTTCTTCCAGCCCTGCCAGCACGTTGAGCAGCTGATGCCTTACTTATCCACTGTACCTCATATGTTTCCATGCCATTGGAGGAGTTGTAGTTCTTCACCTTTTCTCTCCCAGTATCAACCACATACTTTATGCCAGGGATAGTTATAGAGGTTTCAGCCACATTAGTGGCAACGACAACAAGCCGCTCTCCTTCCTTGACTTCTTTAAAAACACGAAGCTGGTCTGCAGCAGACAGCTTGGCATAAAGAGGCAAAACACACAATGTACCAGCACAGAAATCATTTTCGCCTC
Source organism: Betula pendula (assembly GCA_900184695.1). Lineage (NCBI taxonomy): Eukaryota > Viridiplantae > Streptophyta > Magnoliopsida > Fagales > Betulaceae > Betula > Betula pendula. The sequence continues at coordinate 96,901 of FXXK01001212.1, forward strand.
CCTTTTTCTTCCCTGTGCTAGCATTGGATTGGTCTAAGCATCCTTCAGGACTAACAGGAAGAGCCTGTTTGTAATCAGAAATAGAATTTAATGCAGTTTTTCCAGCCAAAGCTTCAAAGGCAGTCTTTAGTGAAGCAAGGCTCCCATCCTCCCCCAAAACATCTACTAGTTTACGATCATCCTCTTGGGATGTCTGATGCAATGGGTCCCCATCATTAACATCAATTTCCAGTTCACTCTCTGTTGCTGAATCGTATGAAACATCCGAATCTTCCTCATCCAGATTGCCCTCGTCTTCCTCATAAGAGCTGAACCTGTCAGTATACTGGTCAACTGAATTTCCATCAAAGTCAAATGCTTCATTAATCTCCATATTTCCATCCTCAACAGAATTAGTTTCTGAGACACCAGTTTCATCATTCCCAGCATTCCCCTTCAATGTTTTCATAATCAACTCCTTTGAAGCTTTTCGTAGCTTCTGACATAAGTGTTGTACTTCCCTCTGGCCCGTGACAAAGACAAGTATGCCCCCTTGTGGCAACCTCTTGTGAATTGCCAGGACCTTTTTAAATGCTTGGCCGATGTAATCCACAATCTCCGTTCTCTTTGAGAAGTGTACAGTTACTGGATACTGTCTAGTGGGAACTTCTATAACAGGTGGAGGATCATGAAATATCCTTCTCCCAGAAATAAAGTCTTCCACTCGCAAGGTGGCACTCATCAGCACAAGTTTTAATGGAGATATCATATCTTCTGTACTTACACTTTGTCCTGAACGCAAAATTTGTTGCTGCTTCTCATGTTCATCCTGTCATCAAGCACAAGAGTTTATGATAAGGAGAAAACATACATGAGCCATCATCTTTGATTTTGGATCGTAGAATAGTAAGTATACCTGGCGAATTCTAATTATACGTGAAAGCATTCCAATTAGTATGTCTGTGTTCAAGCTTCTCTCATGAGCCTCATCGAGAATTATGACAGAATAACGCTTCAACAAAAAATCATTCTGCAGCAAAAAGGGTTTGCGCTCAACTATGTTCAAAGAGGGCAACTCATTTTAAACTAAACATACTTGATGACAAACAAGCAAACGTGGCATACTAACAGATGCCAGAGCAAAAAGAAGAATCCATCTATAAAGCTAAATAGTGAAAACCAAACTGAATGAAGCTTTGGTCCCCAGTCCAAAGACCGACCTATCTATATTTCATGCATAATGCTGAAAAGCATACAAAAACTACAATTCTTAAAAAAATCCTACCCCAACACAGTAAAAAGCTTAGGATTTAGATAACAAAACTCCATTACAATAAAGAAGCAATTATTAACATTACTTAAAATTTTACCAACTTATCAGCCATCACCAATGTGAACACAAAGTCCAAACCCTATCAGCTAGCAATTAGTAGCATTACTTAAAATTCTCTCACTCATCTGCTTTTTTCTTTTTCCTGTAAACTATCTTAATCAATGGATCCATACTGAAGGAGAAAAATATAAACCCTATCAACAGGAAACCCACCAAAAGTACATTTTAACAGAAATTTAATATATCCACATACACCCACACACACAACAGACAATGAAATACACACACACACACACATATCAACTTATCCAAGTTGTACAGAAACCTAAGCATGTATAAGTATTGTCAAAATTGATCATTTTTATGCATGGTTGTTCACATCATAACTACAAGAAGAATGTATAGTCAGGGAAGCAAAACCTGAACTTCTCGTAGTAAAATTCCATCAGTCATGAACTTGATTGAGCAACTCTCTCCAATCTGCTTGTCATACCTAACTTGAAACCCAACCTTTTTACCGAGATCGAAACCAAGCTCATATGCCACTCGCTTGGCAGTGGCAAGGACAGCAACACGACGTGGTTGAGTAACACCAATAATACCCCTTTTAATACTGGACTGGCTTGAACCAAAGCCAGCTTCATAAAGAAACTGAACAATGTCAACCAAAATGCAGAGTCAGGATAGTGACTCATGGGGAAAGTTTAGTTTATATTCAGGCGGTAAACAATAATCAAGCATTAAGCAAAACCCACCTGAGGAACTTGAGTGGTTTTACCACACCCAGTCTCTCCACATATGATAACAGTTGCATGGTCATTTATAGCTTCCATTATCTCCTGCTCCATCATGACTATCGGAAGATCCTTCCTTGTATTCTGAACCTCAATTGGCCTAGATACATGCACTACAGTTGGGACAGTCAGAGGTCTCTGTGCAGGGAAACCTTGTAGGTTGATTGTCCTGTTGTAATCAACCTTTTGGCTCTCATCTGCCTTACCCTGTCACATGCCAAATGCCCAGTCTCCTATTAGTCAACAATAACATATGCAGAAATGAACAAACAGACAGAATTTTAGTTCTTATTATTCTGTGATATATGACACTGTGAACAGACAGAATTGTAGTTCTTATATTCTGTTACAAGACATTGTATACTTCACATAAAAAATGATATATAACTCTTCATGTATTGCCTCTTGATTGAATTCTGGTATACAATTAGATGTAAAATGCAAACAATACAAACTGTAACTGCAAAACTTCACTTATTTTATAATTAAAAAATATATATTTTTAAACTTACATTTAGATTATCATCTTAAAGTCTCGTAAAATTAGATAACTTCTTTTCAAAGACTCTTTTAGTTTCTATTACCTACCCCGTATATAATTGAACCTCTTCCCTCCATATATTAGCTTGTTGGTAGTTTTACAAGTGCTCAAGATGTGGTAAAATCCTTTTACAATAAATTAAGAGCAGTAACCTTTAGTTGCATATGAGATGTTCAGAATTCATAATACATGTCATGCTTTTTGAAAAGCTAAAGATTGTAAGATGGAAGCTAAAACTAAAGATATATAACAACTATGGCACACCACACATAATTATTTAAAGTAAATGTTTGATACAAAGGATTCATGGAGCTAACTCGAATCAGTTGGGTTCAAGGCTAGGTTGAGTTGAGCTGAGTCGAAAAGTTAAACATTAAGAAACAATACTAGATCATTAACTGTGTGAAACTGTCCATCGGAATGAATAGTTCTATGTTCATATACACTAGCAAAAACTCTAGGACACACATATGTCCTTTGCCTTGGTTGTCTATGGGAAAGCAAAAAATACAGGATTAGACGTACGGATCCATTTATTTCATTGCCACATGCTGCCCCTTGTGAGGAGTCCAAAGAAACAGATGCATTCTTCACGGCTTCTCTTTCCAGTATCACTGGATGCAACGAATCATCCTTCTTGAAATCCTGCCTTGAAGGAATTTTCTCTATCTCATATGCATTCTTCAGGGCTTCTCTTTCTAGTATAATTGGTTGCAATGAATCATCCTCGTCAAAATCTGGACTTGAAGGAATATTGTCCATCTCAGCTTCAGTTTCTCCATCAGCCACATCATTACGCTTTCTCTCAAAAGGCTGGTCACTGTCTGGAACTTCTAATCCAGCCTTAGAAACTAGTACAGCCCTCCTACGTTTTTCCTTCATGGTTTCGGCCTATATTAATATAATACCATCAAGTAAATACAATTCCACATGATGTCACTATAACGTTAAAAAAATAGCATTTTTCATAGTTTCAGCCTACACTAAGACAGTAAATTAAGATTAAAAAACACCAAAAAAGAGTTTCACCATAACAATTAAAGATAAAATTGATTTAACAATACTAACACGGCCAATATCTCGTGAAGACTGCAGAAGAGGAAATGCATCTTCTGGAAGCTTGTATTTTCTGAAAGTATAGATTTTAAGGCATTTGTAAAAATTCCATGAGCTTCTCTAATAGAAAACAAATAAAACTAGAAATCATTTCAGGAAAACACAATGACATACTCCAAGGTCTCGATGGTTTTTGCCAGCAAAAGTGCTTTCTCCTTTTCCTCCTGCACAAACAAAAACGAAGTCAATTTCAATTTACTATACACAAGAATGTAACAGAAGCCACAATTACACGTGCAAGCACCTCCAACTTCTTCAGCTTTCTTTTCTGAGATTTGCTTAGCTTCTGTTTATTATCTAATTTAACCATTTCAGGTTCCTGTACAAGTGCAATTGTAAACTTTCAATAAAACCAACACAGCACCATAAAAAATAAAAAATAAAAATTAATCAGCTTGCTGTGTATACCTTATCCATGCCTTTCTTTTTGTTCCTTTTCTTATCCGGCAAGATTAGGGCATTGCTATCACAACCTTCCAAACTATCAAACAGAATCATTAACAAAAAAAGATTTTATTAAACATGAGAAGTTGGCAATATTTTATAGTTAGAAGTAATTTGGCAATCTTTTATAGTGGAGTCCAATCACTTCACATGTTTCGGTTTCACTAAACAAAATAGCTTTGCTAGGCACGCTTTAAGACTCAAAAATTAAAAATTTTCTGTTTCTTTTCCGACTTTTTCTTAGCAACCAAACACCTGAAGCCAAGGGAAAATCAGACTCACCTCCATGTACGTTTTCCGCAGACCTCCATTTTGCTCTTCTTTAGCATTGAAAATTCCAAATTGTCTCCAAATTGTAACTGGAACATAACCATAAGATGTTAGGAACCAGTATAATAACTAAGCTAGTACAATAAATTAGTCCTATCCTTACTAGGTTAGGATTATTTTCCTCTATAAAATCAATGTAGGTGCCGTATGGCTATTTACCGAATAAAAATTTCAGTCAATTGCTATAAGCAATTTGTGGAGGCCGACCCCCTCGAAGTGGTCAATCCCTTTTCCTTTTCTGTTTTTCTTTCGTTTTCTCTGATTTTAGTTGATAAGAACTACGGTTCTTACTATCTGGTATCAGAGCGGTTCTTTTCTGGGGTGTTTTTCTATACGGTGAAGTGAGCCATCGTTTGCGAGTGGTTACCTGTGCAGAGGCCGTGAAAAGCTCCGTGCGTGGGTGTTGGTGATTGCTGTCACGTCGGTGAGGGTGCTGCTCCGTGGTCTGGCGCGGTGGCTGACGGTGGAGCCGAGCTGTTTTGCGAGTGCTGAGCGGTGGGTTGCGCAGTGCCGTAACGTAGGAGCAGTGTCTCTGGGCTGAGTGCGGGGACGGAATTCGGTGGCTGACGGCGCTCTCTCCGGTAGCGGCGAAGGCTGGAAGCGGTGGTGGGTAGCCGTGCGTAGGGAGGCTGCCATAGTTGTGCTGTTCGATTGTGTTTATTTGAGGAAAAAGGATGCTGTTTGGTTGCACCACCTTGTGGGAATTTCTATTACAGTATATGGATAGGATTATTCCAGCACAGTTATTATCTTATTCTAGTTTTGGTATTAGAACTATAGCTGTTTGACTCTAGGATTAAGACAGCCCTTGTTCCAGTTTATTGTATTCTAAGAATAGTTTAGCCTGTGTAAGGGCAAAAACAAGAAAAAAGTATGCTCTTCAGTGCCTTTGCTCATAATTAGAAGAGACATTTTGGTAACCCGACTTAAGTCAGTACATCATGGCTTACTATAGCAATGTTCTATTAAATGAGACCTCCTTTGAATTAATCGGTCACTGAGGGAGCAAGAGTATGGAGTTTCACTAATAAAATTAGAGTTCTCATGTTCGGATGATGGAGATCTCTCAAGACGGGTATTTCGAGCGAAGTAATTCTTCAAATATCACCACACACTTAAGGATTCAAAGGTGAAAATAGTCTTAAAGGAGATGCCATACACCATGAATGTATAACCGATTGCGATTATTCTTTACAAACTGCAATCACAACAGAGGTTTCTGATTACTTTATTTTTAACAACCACAATAGTAACCGGCCTACCGATTGTAATTGCCACTAACCAGTTTTAAACCGATTATTGAAACCGGTAATCGATTTTCAAATAATTGACATTTTTTTTTAATTTTTTAACATCTTTTGGAGCAATTTTAAACTCATTTTTTTTATTTTTTTTAGAGCTATTTTATACTCTTTATCGCAGATAAGAATTTTTAAATCCTACTACAGCTATTCTCGATCCTAAATATGGATCCTTGCATTTTTCCCGATCGACTAACAGCTTTAAACGGTTCAAATAATCATTGAACATGGATTCAAATATCCAACTGAACTATTAGAAGTGGTGGAATTCTTCTTGTCCATCCACCATAAAGAATGTTTCATGGCTATCATATTCTTTTAATAGTGCAAGCTGTAGTTACACCCACAAGACTCCCATTTCTTGAGAAGTGAATTAAATTCATTCCACCTTTCAACATGACACATCCCACAATCTAGAGGCAGAGCTTCACCGCATGCTGTATTTACATATTCCTCGTAATAACTCATTGTGTCATCTATCTTTATATCCTTTTTTTTTCTTATCTTTTAATCTCAAATCCTTAGGCTCCAGAGATATTAAAAGAGTTATAAAAGACTCTTACAAATGACATAAAAATAACATATGAAATATATATATAAAAACATGTTATTCGATTACCTTAAAATCTATAACCGGTAACCGCAACCAGCCTAGGTGGTTATCTTGTTGCGGTTATTTTTGGTTTTTCAGTTTTCCAATTATTCGGTTTTTCGGTTATTTTCAGTTATCCGATTATAAACAGTTAATAATCGTCATATTTGTGAAGAAATATTACAAGTGTGTCTTGATCGTTGGAAGAGAGTCCTGTAAGGGTAAAAATCCAATGGAGACAAAGTGAAAAAGACAAAGAGAAAGTAATAGACAATAACTAAACTAAATTGATTTCTCTCTGACCATTACCCTTTATATAGGGTGCAGTGCACTTCTTGGTGAAGGGTTGTAACTCTTATAAAAGAGTTGCAAGTTGCACTGTTTCACTTTAAGATAATCTTCATGGAAATTATTACCTTTCATGGGAGTTATTCTGGTGTGTGAATGACCACACTTGTTATGGTGTGATCATCCCTAAACCATCAACTTTTACTTGATCACATAATAACATCAAACAATAAACTTAATTGAGCATAATTACTTTGGTACTAATAATTTTTCCATGCCAACTCTTATTTGTAATTCTTACAGATTGGCGTCAGATTATAACATGACTCTGCGTGCGCACGCTTTTGTTATTTTATCTGACAGCACTCTTTACCACATGCTTTCCTATAGACAGCATATTAGGAATGACTTCATTTTGCTATTTTTCAAGCAAATGGCATCAATTACCCATGGTTTGGAACACAGTTCACACCCTTACCACAATTGACGACTTCAGCCGTACACAAGTCCATGCGTCGACCTGCGCCGAATCTTCAATCAAGCATTTCCTCTTGATGTACCTTATCAACGTCTTTTACACTTTCAGAGCATAGATATTACCAAGTCTCAACAAGATGCCTTTTAGTGAACTTTTACATACATGTGAGTTGTAATATCCGTACCTCGTCAGTATTATCTGCATTTTTATCGACCAATTAAGTCTCCTATTAGGCAGATGTGCATATAGTCGTTCATTTAGGCGTTGCTGAATCCTTCCGATCATGCACTAACCCATGCAGCTTTTTACTTAGGTGCTTCTTAAGCCCATTGTCGCTACATGCTCTCTGAATTTATCCAGATACAAACCATTGGTCATAAAATCGGCCACCATCTCTACTGAGGGAATGAATTCAACTTTTATTTCACCTCTCTCCACTATATCTTCAATATAGTTATAACTTACATCAATGTGTTTGCCCTTGGAGCTTTGTGCTCCACTTTTTATCAGAGATGTGGCGAACTTATTATCACAAAACACATTGACTAGTCTGCTAGGTATACCCAAATTTAAACTTTCAATAAAACGTTTAATTCATACCACATTACTTACCGATTTGCTGCAGGATATATACTCAGCTTCCATTGTGGATTTAGCAACACAATTTTGTTTCTTACTTAGCCAAGAAACAGCTGTTCCACCGAATAAGAATACATAACCACTAGTTGACTTTCTGTCATCAGCATCTCCTGCAAAATCTGCATCTGTTATCTTGCAATTTTTAGATCACTTATACCAAAATATAAACCCATATTTTTAGTACCTTGCAAATATCTAAATATTCGCTTTACCGCTTGCTAATGTATCTTCCCTGGATTAGATTGATATCTGCTTACCAATCCTACCGCATGACAAATATCAGGCATTCTGCTTGTCATGGCATACATGAGACTGCCCACAGCTTGGGCATAAGGGACTGATTCCATTTCTTGAATCTCTGTCTCTTTTTTAGGACACATTGTCTTATTTAAGTGCAGACCCTTAGAAACAGGTGTACTTAAGGGTTTACAATTATCCATTTTAAACATCTTAAGTATCTTTTCTAGATATTTCTCTTGATCCTAGTACAGTAACTTTGAATTTCTATTTCTAGAAATTCTTATTCCCAAGACATAGGTAGCAGCTCCCATGTCTTTCATTTCAAACTTGGATGCTAAGAAACTCTTTGTCTCTTTTATCATGTCTGAACAATTACGGGTTAGCAATATATCGTCTACATATAATGACAAAATTGAAAATTTATCATTATTTATATTTATGTAAACACAGTAATTTAGTGGATTTACCTCGAAACCAATTTCTAGTATAGCTTGGTGGAACTTCAAATACCATTGTTTCGATGATTGTTTAAGTTCATATGGAGATCTTTTCAATTTGTAGACTCTCTTCATGTCCTTCTTCTGGGAATCCTTCATGTTGAATCATATAGATGTCCTCTTTTAATTCCCCATTTAAGAATGTCGTTTTAACATCCAACTTATGTAATTTCAAATCCATCTTGGCTACTACTGACATGATTATTCTTACTGAGGCAAACTTAGCCACAAGTGAATATGTATATACAAAGTCTACACCGGGTTGCTGAGTGAACCCTTTAGCTACCAATCTACGTTTATACTTGTCAAGGCTTCCATCTGCTTTGAATTTCTTTCTTAGTACCCACTTGCATCCAATGGCTTTCCTTTGATTTGGTAGATCTGTGAGCTCCCAAATGTTATTTTTCCTGATCGAATCGAGCTCTTCATTCATAACTTCAATCTATTTGTCAGCATCGTTTCTTCTCATAGCTTCTTTAAAACTTGCTAGATCATCTTGTAGATTTATATCATCTACACTTAATACGTAATGATCCCAAAGAATGCTTGATGGTCGCCTCTACCTTTTACTCCCACTGTTTCCAATATTTGTATCAGCATATGATTGATTGCTCCCACTGCTCCCACTATTGCCATCATTAGTATCTATATGTGATTGATCTTTAGATTTTCTTTTTCCCCCACTACTCTGAAGATCTGTCACATGTTTGTCTTCTAATGAATTTCTTGGACTGTTGGACACGCGGGATTATCTCCATGTAAAAGTCTGAACTCGTCTATAGGATTAATTTGATTGGTACTTTCAAGAAAAACAGCATCTTTGCTTTCAATTAATCCTTTCTCAGAATGATAGAACCGGTATCCACTACCATTGTCTACATAACCAATAAACCTGCATTCCCAAGTTTTACTGCATAATTTGTCTCTTAAAGGTTTTGAGATAAGTACATATACTTTACATCCCCATATCTTAAGATTGTCAACGTCTGATTTTAAGCCTGTCCAATATTCATAAGGTGTGAGTAGCTTAGATTTTATCTTAACTCGGTTAAGTATATATGCTGTTGTGGATAATGCCTCTCCCAAAAAATGTATGGGTAAATCAGCATGTACCATCATGGACCTTGTTATGTCCATCAATGTTCTGTTTCTTCTCTCTGAAATACCATTTTGTTGAGGCTTATAAGGCATTGTGTATAAATGTCTTATTCCACTTGCCTTGTAAAAAGAATTCATGGCTTCATACTCACCTCCTCTGTCATTATTCAAATTCTTAATGGACCTACCCAATTTATTTTCTACCTCCAATTTATATTCTTTAAATTTTTCAATTGCTTCAGACTTGTGTCTGATGAAGTAGATATGTTCATACCGTGAATAATCATCAGTGAAAGTAATAAAATATTTCATTCCTCTATGCGTCTTAGTTCTGAAGGGTCCACATATATCAGAGTGAATTATTTCTAATAAATTTGATGATTGCCAATGTTTTGAAAAAGACTTGTTGGTCATTTTTCCCTTAATACATGATTCACATGTATTAACATCCTCAAAATTAAGTTTTGGTAGTAATCCACTTTTACTCATTCTAATCATTTTGTTTTTGTTTATGTGACCTAATCGCAAATGCCATAGATAAAAACTATTGATAGACACATTCAAATAATCAGAAATAGAATTTTTATTATCAACTTTGAGTAAATAAATATTATCTACTTTTACACCTTTCATTGATACATTTCATTTCCTTATATAGACCTTCTCATACTTGAATTTAGTCCCGTACCCCTTACTATCTAACACAGGAACTGATATTAGATTTTTGCGGATACTAGACACATACAATACATCATGTAAAACAATGACTGATCTATTTACAGAAATCTTACATTTGCCTTCTCCTAACACGTCACTGTAAGTGTTGTTGCCCATGTAAATTTTGTGCTCACCGACTGCCTTATCCTTAAAGTCCATGAAAAATTCTCGGCATCTGGTTATGTGTCTTGTTGCTGCCGAATCGATCCACCAAGAATTTGTAGTCGGTTCTGTCAGCATCATTTCAGTAACTGTCATTGCTATTTCCTTCTGTTTTTGGCCACGATTGTTCTTTGAACATTTCTCCTTGAAGTGTCCCATTTTTCCACATTTGAAGCATGCTCCTTAACTTTGTTGCCACATTTTGGCTTACCCTTCAACTTTTTCTTGAACTTCTTAGGTTTGCCCTTGAATGTAGGAATACGCGGAGTCTGAGCCACAGTATGAGCCATCATAAGGTTGCTAAAAGTCCCTTATCTTCTTCTTCTTTTCATTTTCTCTTTTTCTAACACAAGCAATACTAGGAGATATATCATAGAAACTTCTTTGCCATTATGTGTCAAAGTAGTTACTACATGTTCCCATGATAGAGGAAGACCATTCAGGATGGTGGTCACTTGCATTTTGTCTGACACAGGATGACCAGCATTTGCGAGTTCCTTTGCAATAAGTTCCATTTGATTGACAAAGTCACCCACATAATCATCCTCACCCATACGAGCACTGTTATATTTGTCTAATAACAGTTGTATGTGAGTGTCAGACCTACGACCGTATTTTTGTTCTAAGGCCTCCATCATGGCTTTCGCTGTTTCATGTTCTTTAAAGAGATGAATGATGTTGTCTTTCATACTGTGTAGAAGTGTGTCTTTAGCCATTAGGTCGTCTTCTATCCATTTCTTGACGGCCGTTTCGTCTTGTTGGTCTTTTACATTTGGCTTATTAGTTGTAAGAGTATATAAATTTCTCTCATGCGTCAGTACATAAGATAGGTGTCGTTTCCACATTCTAAAATTAATTCCATTAAGGCTCTCAACCTTTAAGGAATCTATACTGCTTTTAATAGCAATTTTAGAAAGTGGATACAATACAATTAAACTGAGTAATATAATATAAATAAATATGTATTGTTTTAATTACAACACTCCAAACAGAAAATAAAAAATGTGGTTCTAATTACAACACACCAAACAGAAAATAAAAATGTGGTTCTAATTATTACAGACCAATAAATATAAATAAGTAAAAAATTATTGTTCGAAATTCACTAGTTATCAGGATATGTTAAATGAGCCTGATATTTGTTCATGCAAACCCTATTATATGCCAAATTTGGATTTGGTGGATTGACCTGTTCACCCCTCCTTGCAAAAGTATGGCGGTTGTTGCTCATTGGCCACAGGTCCTACGGGCTCTGCTCAACGGTCCTCACAATCCTCAAAGGATGTGGACCCCCCAGGCGTCTTTGACTGGATATCTCAGATTGCAGCGGATTAGGAACTGTGAATGCAACCTCTTTGTGTTGTTTTGGTGACAGCCAAAAAGGTCGGACGAACCTCTGATTCTTGCCCTTACGAGGTCGACGTGAAGATTCTCCCAGTTCCCAAACGTTCTGGTGAACATTAGGGCCTGAATACTTTGCCACGCTCTTCCCCTTCGAATGGTTGTTCCAATGGCTTTTGAACGGTCCAAATCGAGGTTGAAACGAGACAGAACGAGCAAAATTACGAAAATGGTGCTGATCTGGCCAGTTCAGGTGGTTCAGGTGAACCGGATTGGTCAACTGCAGACCGGTTGACTTCGTAGGCGGCCCAGCGCGCCACGTGGACGTGGCTGGCGGCTTGGCTGGGTAGTAGTTCGGGTCAAGCTGTGCGGCTGGGCCGAGTACCAGGTCTAGAACTTGGGCTCGGGTGGACAGCAAGGCCTTTCGGGCCGAGTTGGTCCACTTTGGACTGGAACGGTTGGGGCATTGGGTCGGGCTCGGGCTACTTCTTGGATCAACATCGTTCTTGGAATGTGCCAAAACGACGCCATGTAGCTTTTTACAAGTCGTTTCCCTTATACGCGGAACGGCAACATTTCGTTGTGAAACGGCGCCGTTTTGCGTATCGAGGGTAGACGCCCGTTCCAGAAGCGAAACGGCGTCGTTCGGTGAAACCGAAACAACGTCGTTTCCAGAAGGGCCAAAAGGCGCCTCTGGAACGCGCGAAACGGCGTCGTTCCACTTAAGTGGAACGACGTCATTTTCTGGCATGCTAAAGGCACTGGTAGAAGATTCTCCACTGCTCAAAACGACGTAGTTTTGAGCAAGGGGGTCTTCTTCAACCTTTTGAAGGCCTGAAACCGAATTTTTGCCCAAAAAATTAAATCTAGGAACCTTAGAAATTTTTCTTTGATTTAATAGACCCAAAAATGTACCTTTTGGCGGAATTTACTCCCCAACGCTTTCAAATCTAGGAGGAGGAGAGATTTTTGCAGATCCAGATGAAGAATCGGATGAGAAGAAAATGGGTTTTTGTCCAATGAAAAAATTCATAAAATTTTTCCAATAATTTTCTTCAAGCTCGAATCTCCTCTTCAATACTTGAACATTTCCAGTATATTTTACACCCCCAACAGTCACTGTTAACGGATCTTCATTCAGTTTGGTAATTGACTGATGAAGATTATAAAATGCAATGGATGTAGCCAAACCTAAGATTTGTTTAGTTTATTGTTCTGTGTACTGTATCAAGAATTTTCTCTGATTCTTTTTCTTTGTCTTCTTCTTCCATCACAAGGCTCTGATACTACTGAAAAAATATTACAAGTGTGTCTTGATCGTTGGAAGAGAGTCTCGTAACGGTGAAAATCCAATGGAGACAAAGTGAAAAAGACAGAGAGAAAATAACAGATAATAACTGAACTAAATTGATTTCTCTCTGACCATCACCCTTTATATAGGGTGCAGTGCACCTCTTGGTGAAGGGTTGTAACTCTTACAGAAGAGTTGCAACTCTTCACAGAAAGTTGCACTGTTTCACTTTAATATAACCTCCATGGAAGTTATCACATTCCATGAGAGTTATTCTGGTGTGTGGATGACCACACTTGTTATGGTGTGATCATCCTTAAACCATCAGTTTGTACACTCCTACTATACACTGGTTTGATTTGTTAGTAACTTGTTGTGGAGAACCAATGTGGGATGAATTTGTAGAATGACTCATTCTCTGATTTGGTCCTTCAACATATGATGATATGGATGATGAACTAGTGAAGATTCGACACACATTCACTGTGAGTGAATATCAAAGTTACTTTGAACGTCTCTACAATTAGACTTAATCGTGGTCAGAAAGGCAGTTGGTGGAAACTTTCATTGAAGGACTTCGGTCACAAATTCACCGAGAATTCAAGGCCCAGTGACAAAAAAACAATCATAGTTTCATTTCAATTGCAAGAATACAAAAGAAAATGATTTAATTTATTGATTTTAATCTAATGATGATTTTAAAAGCTACATTAATTTTGAGTTAAAAAAAAAAAAAAAACACTAAATGACATGTGTCATTACTCCATAAATTAAAGCTTGCATAATAAAACAAAGATAATTGCATACCACCACCAATAACATTTATTTTATAGATACATTTTTGCTAGTTGAAGATACATGATTATCTTCTGTAAGTATGAGACAATCATCAACATTAATGCCACCCTATCGAATTATTATTTTTTAAACATCTTCTGCTTTCTCTAGAAAACAAAGCCGGCCATCGACCTTGTCAAAGCATCTTGATAAGAACAAAAGATTCCTTAATATTTCATTGACAATTTGATCCCAACAAAGTTTTATCTAAATTGGGTTTAAAGAATTTTTTTTCTTTTTCAACTTATTAAATTAAAGTGTTTAAAAATACAAGTGATATTTACGTTCATTTTCAATAACTTTATTCATTTGATCCCCATGAAGTAAATTTCTTATTTATCACTTTTTTTTTCCTTTTTTCTTTTTTCCTTTTAGCTTGGTCCTACGACCTACCCTAAACTAGCATTACACGATTAACTTTGACCGGCAATGAGAAAACCAGAGTAGCCAATAAATCACGACCAACTACCGCTTACAAAATTATTGTGAGAAAGTGATAGATGAACAATCATCCTGATCATTTGATCTGCAGGACTGTGAGAGGAAATTCTCATGTCGGCCAATCAAAATCAATATGAAAGCCAGCATCCAACGGTTGGTGCAGTGTCACAGCCACTAGCTATCGACCTTCATATATGGATAAAGACTCTAGCCTAAACAGCAACATTTCTGGTGGACTCTGAGAGCCTGAGAGTAAAGAACAAATTAAGTCGTTTCAAGTTATCTTTATCCTTTCCACACAGTATACAAAGCCAAGTTCCAAGAACCTGTTTTTGATGTTGATCTTGCTTAGCCTGATAATTCTGAGCTAACTGTACTTATCACTCATTAATCACATGGAGCCCATGCAGTTTGACGAGTTCATAATGTCACACCATTCATACTACGTTGTCCATCAAGTGAAAGTCGCGTCGGTATTGAGACATGTGTATAATATTATATAGGTTAATTTTAACTCGACATATTTAATTAAACAAGTTAGACTTTTCAACCCTAACTCACTAATGTTGTATTGAGTTCGTGTAAAAAATTATCGGTCCTAATACTTAACAATGGCATCAACAAACAAAGTTTTCTTTCAAATTATATTAGAAGAAATTCTTTCAACCCAGTCTATTAAACTGACATATGCTCTTAGAACAATTGATTCTCAAATGTATTTTTAATATAAACTGACACCTGTTCTTAGAGAACGTTACTCTCACATAATGACAGATGTCAATTTAATATATTGAATTTGAAGTATTTCTTCCGGCCCAATTTAGAGAAATCAGCACAGTCAAATTATATCCAACCATTTGCAAAATGGGTAGGTGTTCATCAATTTCAAGCAAATAAACTTCACCGGTTAGACATCAGAAAGATTGAAAAGGCATATCTCATAATCATACATTCTTATGATATATTGATTGCTTTTCACTCACATATATGCTCAACACATGATTGAGCGACTGTGATTAAAGGACAAAAAAATTATTTCGTGGGAATCTATTTTTGAGTTGTCGTTCCCATGAATTTGATTAAAAACTATCACCCACTTTGGGAACTAGAACAAAGAATATGATACCATGACATAAAGGTTTATGGATCTTCCATGATGCTCAAGTTAGGCAATCCCTTTGGCAATAATGCAATAAAACTCCTAGTTTATCTCCTGTAGAAGTAGGTCTATAAAAGGAACCCTTTTTTAGGCTCATTGAACACGGACACTCAAATCATTAATCTCAAACATTTCAACTGAGAGATGGCCACCATGTTAAGGAAGTCTCTGCTCTTTTCCCTCATGTTTGCTTTAGCCCTAGCCCTAGCCCCACCCTCACATGGAGAGAAAACACTTTCTTTAGCCCCCACATCCAACGCAATCCAGTACCACGGAGGTCCTCTCTTAACCACACCAAAGACCATCAACATCTACCTCATATG
The DNA here is from genome assembly GCA_900184695.1 of Betula pendula. Classification (NCBI taxonomy): domain Eukaryota; kingdom Viridiplantae; phylum Streptophyta; class Magnoliopsida; order Fagales; family Betulaceae; genus Betula; species Betula pendula. The sequence goes on from FXXK01001212.1 coordinate 112,842, forward strand.
GTATGGAGCCTTCTCTCGTAAGGACAGAGCCTCCATAACCGATTTCTTTGCTTCCTTGAGTCCTAATGGTGTAGTCCCCCATCAAGAGCCCACTGCTGCAACATGGTGGAGAACTCTCCAGACATATACGGACAAGGCCGGGAACTCGGTTCCCGGCACCGTTAGACTCGTTAAACAAATCGGCGACATATATTCTTTAGGCAAGAACATTAAGCGTGCCCAAATAGCCAACCATGTCAAAAACAAGATAGAGACCAAGGTATTTCCAATAGACTCTAATGGGATATACTTGGTTTTGACTGCTAGAGACGTGATAGTAGAGCGGTTTTGCATGGGATCGTGTGGTTTTCATAACACCATCGTGGTGTCTCCAAAGCGTAGGGTGGTCTATGCACATGTCGGAGACCCCTTGGTGCAGTGCCCTGGACTTTGTGCATGGCCTTTTTCACTTCCAGCTTATGGGCCGCCAGGCCCCGCCCTTGTGGCACCCAATGGAGTCGGAGCCGATGGCATGATTATGAACATTGCAACCGTTCTTGCCGGTGCTGCTACTAACCCCTTCAACACTGGGTATTTTCAAGGAGACCCCTTGGCTCCACTGGAGGCTGTTACTGCATGTCCAGGGATATTTGGTGAGGGGGCTTATCCAGGGTATCCTGGAAACTTGATGGTGGACAAAATCAGCAAAGCAAGTTACAATGCTTATGGCGCTAATGGCAGGAAATTCCTCCTCCCTGCGATATGGGACCTGAAAAGCTTGAAGTGCAAGGCTATCTTTTAAGGCATATCGCATGTCCAAATAGATGTGCTATAAATTTTACGTGCAGTATAAAAAGGACAATAATAAAGTGATGCTACATCACATTTCTTTTATTCATGGTGTGTAGATTTCTCTCATACAATCATTACAAAATGGGGGAGGCTTTTCCCCTTATTTACCTAATGAACTGCTAGTGTCACTACCCAAAAGACCCAAGCCAGCCACGGAGAAAACCTCAAGAATTGTTGATCCAACTGATTGAGAAAAAATAATGCAAAAACGAAACATCAGGCAATGCTGAAATCAATTCTAAGGAGCTTCAAAATCTTGATAAGCTTGTCAGTCAGAGGGGCCAAGCATTTTCTCAGGCACCACAAGAGTATCAAATTCTTGGTGGGTTAGCACTCCCAGTTTCAATGCAGCTTCCTGCAGAGTACAAATATTGGTTAAAGTTGGTATTTCAGCCATAGAAAGTTGCAACATAAACACCAGAAGCAAACACTTCACGGCAGACATTATCTTCTCCCTAAAGTCAAACCTACTCTACCTAGGAATAAAATAGTTCAGTAATGTTACTTGCACCTTCCAACCGAACAACATGCTTTGAAAGATACATGTCTAACAAGAAGAGGATATTATTACAAGCAGTTTATCTCAGCATACTTGACCATTTATCAAGAAAAGATAGGTCATTACAATAGTTTAATCACCAGAGACCAAACATACTGAATAAAGTAAAGAATCACATGGCAAGGGGAAGGAATTATACCTTCAGAGTACTTCCCTCCTTGTGCGCTTTCTTGGCAACCGCAGCAGCATTGTCGTAACCAATTTTCTGGAATAGAATCAGCAACAAAAGTTATAACACAAGGCACAGAAAATTAGGAAGCATAGACATGAACACAGGAAGAACAGAGTGGAAACTTACAGGGTTCAAGGATGTGACAAGCATCAGTGACTGCAACGCCATGCAAAATGCGACACAGCAACAACAAACATTCATTAGCACTGAAATCTAACATGTAGTATAATATTTAAAAGTTCTATATTCTGTACCCAGTATCAACTGACCTCATGCAACAATTTTGAAATTCTTTCCCTATTAGCTTGAATTCCTCTCACACAGTTCTTCTCAAAGGAGGCCGATGCATCCCCAAGCAATCTCAGCGACTGTCAGTAGGGAAACAAAAACTTCAGTTGAATAGGACATGAACACTAGTTGAGTAAGATTTAAATGTGCATCTATTAGCGATATAGCAGAGCATGAAAGTTTTCATGAAGATAACAAGAGATTAAGAACATAGATTTCAAATGGAATCTGGATAAAACTATTCTAGGCAGACCCACCACATTTGACTTTATTCTTATCAAATTTTCCAAATAGCTCTTTCCAAGTTATAGCTTGAAAATTTCAAAAGCAAAATCACCAGGCTGACTAACTTCTAGACCAAAGCACTGTCAGATAAAAATAGGACTATTCCGACACAATCATGGCCAGTTGATTTTAAAACAATGGATGCACTTGACACCTCCAATAAGGAACTCATTCTGAAACTGTATTGACCTTATTAATAAGTATAGTACAATAATACAACAATAGAACATACGTGTAGAAGAGCGCTTGCAATCATTGGCTTGAACACGTTAAGTTCAAAGTGACCATTCGATCCACCAACTGTAATGGCCACATGGTTTCCCATAACCTGAAAGATATTCAAAAAAGAAGAAAAAAAGAAAAAAAAAAAAAAAAAAAGAAGGGATATCAGGAAAGGTTCAACATGATAATTAATTAAGTAGCACTGCATGACTGAATTATATAGGAGGACTAGGAAAGACTATAATTTCTGTGTCTTAATACTAGCTTGCTTTCAAGTTCCCTATGGCTCATTTAATCTGAATTAACCAAAATTCAAGACACTAAACTTACTTGAGCACAGACCATAGTGAGAGCTTCACACTGAGTAGGATTGACCTTTCCCTGAAACAGAATAGGCTCAGTCAAGTGACAAGGATTTGGGGTTTTTAGTCAAAAAACAAATGTAGAGAATAAGATGGAGGTTTTACAGGCATAATACTGCTGCCTGGCTCGTTTTCAGGAAGAATGAGTTCACCAAGGCCACAACGTGGACCGCTGTACAAGAGAAACACAGTGAAAACCTTTAGAAAATATTATAAGAAAAATGCAAGGGTCATACTCGGCACACAAACCTTCCTAATAAACGTATGTCAGAAAATATTATAAGAAAAATGCAAGGGTCATACTACGCATACAAACCTTCCTAATAAACGAATGTCATTTGCAATCTTCATCAGAGAAGCAGCAATTGTGTTAAGGGCTCCGCTGGATTCAACACAAGCATCATGTGCAGCCTGCCAAAGATCAAATATATGAGCATGTAACACTAATCTGTCTTATGTGGAACAAATGAAAAGTACCAATTGCCAATAAAATGAAACCATCTATTCTTACAATACAAAAAGAATAAAAAATGAAAGAAGAAAAGCAGGATTTGGGGGATTAGAAGATAACCAAAGCTTCAAATTTGTTTTCTGCAGTGACAAATGGTAAGTTTGTTTCTTCAGCTACCGCTGCAGCTATCTTTACATCAAACCTAAATTACAGTCAAATGACAACTACTGTCAAATTAAACATGAAGAAAACAACTGAAGTGTAGAAGCATTCTTTCTGAATAATATTCAAAGGAAACAATACAGGACTCATGTTCATTACTGCTCAAATCCAAAAAACAACAAAACAGTTTTATGAAAATAATTTTCTGAAACATTAAGGAAAAGGTGTTAATAAGGAGGATAGATTAAATTAGTAATAATAAAAAAAAACATTATACATAGAAAGGCCTTAGAATATTGATACAACAGAGCAGAATCAATCCCGAAGAATGAGAACAAAGTAATGGTACTCATATTTAGAACAGTACACATCACAGAAACCAAAAGAAGTAAAATTGCTTCAACCTTAAAGCAATAACATACCCTTTCTTTGTGTTTAATCCAGTCCCCACAGCAGTACCACCCTGTGCAAGCTGCTCAAATAAAATCTCCAATCAGTCAGAAATGTAAAAGGAGAGGAAAAGAAAAATGAAGTCAATACTTTAATCTGCATTGCTAACCTGATAAATTCGGGGTAGAGTGCACAAGACTCGGTCAATTCCATACTTCACCTGCAACAGCACAAAGCAATGAGTAGTCCATCCCAACAAACATAAAGCTTGGTCTATCCTTCCAACAAAGAAATGTCATCTTACTTGTGTAGAATAGCCGCTAAACTCTTGCCCAAGAGTCAAAGGTGTGGCATCTTGAGTGTGAGTGCGTCCAATTTTTACAATATCTTTGAATTCAATGGACTGGTAAAAACCAGATAAGCATAAGAAATAGTGCAGTAGTATTGCAAAAGCAATAAACAATACAAAAGGTGGAAGCAACAATAATAAAAGCATGTAAATTTTGCCCGCGGGAGGGGGGGCTAGATTTTAGTGCTAGAATGTTGTCACAAAACTACACACACACATGTATGTCTATATACACATATATGTGTGCGTGTATCTATATACATATATATAGTAATAAAAGCCATCTCTAGTGAACAAGAGCACTAGAAATGCCCTGGCCAAGAGCAGCAATAGGAGTCAAAAGCATAGATATTCGAAAACAAATTAAAAGCACGTCAGAAAATCTCACGCCTATACTAAACTTGTTATGTTTCTTACCGAATCCGTAGTCACGCATGCAAATGCACATGAATTGCTTGATAATCAATAAATGTAAAAATTGAAATATCCCAAGTGAGACAGAGAGAGAGAGAGATTATTTTCATGCTTAGAATACAGACATGGAGAAGACACCTTTTTTAAACCAATAGTGATAAAATGAGCACACCATGGCGCACTAAGATGGTTTATAGGTCACCTAATGTAGGAAAGTTCACATCATATTGCTAAATATAGCATGACTTTAAATACCAAGCTGAATCACATGTAGCCCAAAGGGCTCAATTCATGTGTATGAATCAAAGTAAGAGATTCCCAAAGATCAAACATCCAACAAGTAGACAAGACATAGAACAGCCAAAAAAAGTCTAATTAGGCCATCATGTTTTGATTCACTTCTAAAGGACAAAATAATCATCAAACCTTTGAATTTAGTGAAGTATGCAAATGTTTCAAATTTGGTATTAATCTTGAATTTATTTCCGTTGCAGCTGCGATATGCATTACCTGGAGAACAAGAAAACCACGTTACTTAACACAAGACAGCAAGAACCAGGTGGTTGGACAAGAAAAATGGAATAAAGACATAGGGAGAAATTAGTCTTGATTGCTTCCAAGTGATGGAAATGAACCAGTTAAAAAATAAAATGAACCATGAATAATATTAGAAGTAAGCAAGGTCATGAAAAAATACAAAAAGGCTTACAGTAGGGAAGGTGTCATTAGAAGATTGTGATCTGTTCACATGATCATTAGGGTGCACAAATTTGTCACCACGATTATGGCCAAGGATCTCAGCTGCTCTATTTGCAATGACCTGGAATTAGCACATAATTACAACATAATTTAGAAGCAAAAATCATATTGATGATCAAACACAAGTCAGAAATTCTTTACCACCCAAATACTGGTAATCCCACAGCATGCATAATTTGTGCATAAAAGTATATGCTTAAAAAGAACAACTAATGCTTCATTGATAGACAACACCACACTTGACACCTCCATGAACTTATGAGCACTTACTAAAATGTTTTGGAAGGCATATATTTTCCTTCATTGGCATGGCAAATCTCCTACATAGAATATCTCGTGGACTATTTGTAACACCTCGATCCCATATAGGGAAGATGAGTAGCTCACATAAAATAAGTGGTTTATAAAAACACTCATGAGTACTAAATTCTACATTGTTTACTTACTAGATGAAACTAGACTTTATAAGTCATTTTAGAAAAGCTCCAAATTGACTAATTCTTTTGAAGTGATAGCGCAAATGTGACTAGTGTTTTTTCTGAATCGCTATAAATGGTATCAGAGTCACCTAATAACGCCAAATGATATTGGAGCGCTGCATGACGTGACCCTAAGAAGGACGTTAAGGGTTTTAGGGAGAGGGATTGTAATACCACAATCCCACATTAGAAAAATGAGTAACCCACATAGAGTAGATGGTTTATAAAGACACTCATTGATACTAAGTCCCGCATTGCTCATTTACTATGTGAAACTGGGCTTTATAAGTGATTCTAGGTAACCTTCAAATTGACCGGTACTTTTGAGGTAATGGAGCAAATGTAATTAGCGTTTTCCCAGGATCATTACACTATCAAATACACTATCACAATGGTCATTGATAGGGACAATCTATATAAAAAAAAATGAACCAGGGCATCTCTTTTTTTTTTTTTTTCATTTCGCTACCATTACTCAAATACCAAATGAACAGTTAAACAATAAGCACCCAGTGGCACCAATGTTTCTCGATGAAAATACTTATACAAATTACGAAAGCAATTTACATAGGGTGCCGCAGCAGACATACTGAAGCTGTAACAGATTTTCTTTTAGGAAAAAAAAAAACATAAGTACATACATAAACTAGCACTGACCTCATTGGCATTCATGTTACTTTGAGTGCCACTGCCAGTTTGCCATACAACGAGTGGAAAATGATCGTTTAGCTTTCCCTCCGCTACTTCTTGGGCAGCTTGCATTATCGCTTTCCCAATGACCGGGTCAAGACCATACTCCATGTTCACCTGCAACACAACACGCCAAGCACATCTTAACAAAGCCTAAGCTACAGACAAGCAAAAAAACATACAACGAACATGTTTTTTGCGTTGATGTAAAAAACTGTAAATTCAATTTTTTAGTTCTGCAATGTTAAAGGAAAAAGACCCTATTGTACATAAATCAGAAACGTAAACTTTTTTAAAAAAGAAAAAAAGGTTTCAACTTCTTAACGAAGAAATGGCGCTAAAATCCGAAATGGGCAAAAGGGTAAAAACGAAAAGAACCAACTTTGGCAGCGCATTTCTTAAGGACGCCAAAGGCACGAACGATTGGTTCGGGCATTCGTTCACGTTCGCCTCCAATGTCAAAGTTCTGCAACGATCTCTGCGTCTGCGCCCCCCACAACCTTAAAAGCACAAGGAAACAATTTAGTCAAAACAGAACGAAGCACTTCTTGCGTTGCTTTCAAAAGCAATAAAAACAGAGAGACTAACTTGTCAGAGGGGACGAGGATTGGTCCGAAAGTGTCTCTCTCCTCTCTGAATGACGTCGAATAGGGTCTCAAGAAAGTACAACCAGCATAACGCAACGCTCCTATCGCTGATCCACCTGAGAATCGCCGCGACGCAATATACATCGCCATTTCTCGGCCTACCTGACCTTACAAACACCAAATCATCAGCAACATATTCACACAAACACAAATATATGTGCGTAGATAGAGAGAGAGAGAGAGAGGTGGGGACCTGAGGAAGACGATGAGCTTCTTGATCGGAGCGAGGGTCAGAGGATTGGAGGGGTTAGGTCTAATTGGAGAAAGATAATGGTGGGAGTGGTGCAGAGCACGTGACGCCGGAGTAGTGGGATTCTCTTGGAATGTAGTGGTTCTTTATTGGGGTTTAGGCGTCCGCTTGGCCGCTTGGCCGCTTGGCAGACTTTGCTGACGAAAATTCTAAACAACAAAAAAACTAATGGGAAAGAAATTGCTATCAAATATAACAGATGAGATGAGAAACAGAAGCAGTAGATTTTATTTTTTCAAAGATAATTTCACTATTATTATTATTATTTACTAAACTTAGGTTTTGACATAAAAAAATTTCTATAAAGCATTTACAGTATTTTTTTTTAGTATTTAGTCGTGCTTGAAAAACTTGAATGCCTTTGTTTTTATGATTTTGTAGGTAAAAAATATAATTTTAAACTAAATTATAAAAAATTAATTATTTAGAATTGTATTTTAAAAAAATTACAATTTAAAAACGTAAAAATTTGTATTTTTTAATTACATGTAAATGAGTACTTTAAAACACATAATTTTAGAAATAAAACTACAATTTTATTGAACATTTAATTTATTTTTAAAAATTATATTTTTAAATTACAGTTTTTAAAATAGTAAACCATAAGTCAATTGTACAATATTTTCGGTCACTCACTGTTTTCCACAAAATGTTTACATTTTTTTTTGTTTTTAAAAAAGAAGTGTGAAACATTTTCGTCAGTAGCTCCCATCTTCAAACCCCCTTTTCGGCAGGGGCTGTGAAATACATCAGCCTAGGCAGTGCATCAGCCTGGGCATGATCAGAAGTAAAAAAAAAAATATATTATATAATACTTATACTATATATATATATATATATATATATATATATATATATAATATACATATATATATATAGTATATTATGGCCCCACATCACAGACCCAGGCTGATGCACTATTGCATCAGGCCTGGGCTGTATTTTTATATTTACTGTTTGGCAGACACCCAAATCATCGCACACTCATACATCATCCTCTCTCTCATCGACGCCAACCCACCAACAAAAAAAGGTAGTTAAAAATATATTTTTAAGGAAAATGCCGGAGAGTAATGCTCGTTGTCCATCTTTTTTTTTTTTTTTTTTGTCCATCTTGAACATATGGCTTTTTTTTTATTATTATTTTAAAGAATTTTTTTTTGTATTTGTGGGTTCATCTTTATCCACATATACAAGATGGACAAAGATTGAAAAAAAATATGGACAACAAGCATTTATTCAATGCTAAAGGGGCTACCCGCATCCTTTTAGGATGACGTGGCCTTTTTGGCCATGTCATCCACTCAGTTTTATTAAAAAAAAAATTCGAAATGAAGAGCAAGCAGATTTTCGTTTTTTCATTTCACTTCCCGCCCACTCTCTCTCCTCCCCCAAGCAATTTCCCTCCCCCCCCCCTCTTCCACCCACCGCCGGCCACCGCGAAGGAAGAGCGCCAGCCACTACAGACAATGCCGCCTCCTCCTCCCCCCGACGTTTCTCGCTTCCCATTTTCTCTCCGGCACCGACGCTCACCATTTCTCTCACAGATCCGCTCCCCCCTCCCTTCTTCCACCTACCGTCGGCCATCGCGAAGGAGGAGCGCCAGCCACCATAGACAGTGCTGCCTCCTCCTCCCCGCACGTTTTTGCCTCCCCATTTCTCTCCGGGCACCGACGTTCACCATATTCCCTCACAAATCCGTCCTCCCCCCTCTTCACCCATTTGCCGGCCACTGAGAAGGAGGAGTGGCCAACCCAACGACAGTGCCGCCTGCTCCTCCCCGCACTGTTCCACTCTCCCCATTTTCTCTCCGGCACCGAGGCTCACCCACCCTTTCCCTCCACAGATCTGTCGAGATAACATGTTTTTTTCGTTTTTTTTTTTTTTTTTTATATGGATGTTTTTGTTACTGGAGATATGTGTTTTTTTTTTTTTTTTTTTTTTTTTTGTTCTTGATAGAGGCTGTCGATGTTGGTTGCTTTGGTTATTGCTGTTTTTTGGTTGAATTTGGCTTTGGAAATTTTGGCTGGTTGCTGGAAGGGTTCGAATCGGTATGTTAATACTTTTTTTGTGCTTTCTTTTGTGGGATTTTTTTTCCTTAATGTTATTGGATTATTGGTGTAATTGAGTTTGAGAAATTGTTATGATATGCTGTATTGGTTGTATTTATAATGCCAAACACGATTTGTTATTTTTTTACATGAAATTTTTTTTTTTTTTTTGTTACAATAAATGGAAAGAAAAACCGGAGATAATGTGTTTTTTTTTTTTTTTTTTTGTTCTTTGATAGTGGCTGTCGGTGTTGGTTGCTTTGGTCATTGCTGATTTTTTGGGTGAATTGGCTTCTGAAATTTTGCTGCTGGTTGCTAGAAGGGTTCGGATCTATATGTTACTACTTTTTTTGGTTCTTTCTTTTAGCTATACATAGACTGATAGACAATATCATATATAGTGGGCATGACCTTCTTAGTTCTTCTTGTCATCAAGAAAATTTAGAATAAAATGGAACAAACGTATCATAATACTAGCAACAGAATGAATTATAAAGTAAGCAACATTGCAGATGAAATTTTAAAACCTATGCACCAGAGAGCAATGCAAATAAAATCACATACCTCAACAGAGAACGGAATAATTAATAAAAAATGAAAACAACAGTTACCAAGGCCATGAATTTTCAAGTTCTAAACCAAGGGTCTAAGCCTCTAAGGTATATTAAAAGTGAAAAAATGACTTGTAAATGACATTTTTGAAGCCTTGATCTGTACTGATTGTATGGTTGTTCCAATAAATTATTCTCGTCCAACAAGCAGGGAATAGATGATATATGAGTTTATCAATTAATGACACCAATACCTGGATTTATTGAATTACCTTTTGCTAATTACCAATAAAAAAAAAGATTAAAAGGGTTGAAGAATATTACAGCTTTAGGCAAAGTATTCGAAGTTTCATTCTATTTTCTATTATTTTTGTTTTTATACTTGTCTTGTCATTTTTTTTTTTTTTTAAGAAAAGCTGACCTAAAAATGATATGTGGTAACCTTGAACATTCCAAAAAAAAAAAAGAATTGGAAAACTGAGCAAATGGGTCAGCAAGGAATTGCAAGTTTATTCTTTTTATCATTATCAAACAAAAACAAACACACAGAGATATAAATATACATGCACAAACTCAGAAGTTTTGACATGATAGTTTTTTTTCCTTTTGTTCTTTTTTTTTTTTTTTAAGATGTGCTTTTGTTTAAAAGATATGAGAATAATCAGGAGTATTATCAAAACATCAAGATCAAGGTTTATTAGTCAGTTGTAAATGTATATGGAATTTTAGATTTTTGGTAGGTTGACTCACTTGTGTAGGAAGATAATTAAAACAATCTTCTTGTTTTGTTTGGATTTTCAGTTACTCATTTTGGACACATTATGTTTTCTTAAATGGACTTGGAGAATGAGGGCGAGGTTGAATCTCCGTGTACACAGATTTGAAATGATAATGATTTAACCGACAACGACGATAATTCTATTGATGAAGATGGACCTGTAACTGGTTAGGCTTTTTATTTATGTTTGCATTATAATTTAGCCAAAAATAAATTTTCTTTAACCCCCACCAATTATGACTCTGAATTTTGTATTATTTATTTATTTTTATGTGATTTAGAATTTGATGATAAAGAAGAGTTGAATGATAGAACGGATAATGGCACACAATACATGCTGATTGGAGGGAATGACAAAGTTGAAGAACCTAAAGAATCAATGACGTTTGGTTTGTTGGATGACGTTTGTTGCTACTATAGGAAGTATGCTAAGCAAGATGGTTTTGCTGTGATAAAAAGAGGCATTAAAAAGAGAGGTGATGAAGTCTATTATATAACTCTGACATGCAGTCATCAAGGTAAATCCAAAAATAGAACTGATGATACAAATACAAAGGGAGGTCCAACAACAATTAAAATAGATTGTAAAGCCAGGATTTGTGCTAGGTTATGTGTCGATGGAACGTGGTATTTGACTAAAGTTGTGATTGAGCATAACCATGGGTTAAGCCCAGGAAAAACAAGGTTGTTTAGATGCCATAAGCATATAGATGGTTCTGTGAAAAAAAAGGCTAGTGATGAATGATAAAGCTGGAATACGTACGAATAAGAATTTTTATTCTTTAGTTGTTGAAAGTGGGGGGTACGAGAATCTTCCATTCGGAGAGGAAGATGTAAGAAATTTTATTGAAAAAGCAAGAGAGCTTCGGCTTAGTAAAGGAAGTGGTCAAGCCCTTTGTGATTATTTTAGGAGAATGCAAAAGAAGAACGAATGCTTCCATTACGTAATTGACATGGATGATAATAATAGGTTACGAAATATGTTTTGGGTCGATGCACGAAATAGAGCAGCATATGAATATTTTGGATATGTCATTACGTTTGACACAACGTACTTAACCAATAGATATAACATGTCATTCGCTCATTTTGTAGGCGTGAATCATCATGGCCAATCAATACTTTTGGGGGCAGGACTAATATCAAGCGAGGACACAGAAACATTTGCTTGGTTGTTTGAAACTTGGTTAAATTGCATGAACGGCAAAGCTCCAAGTGCAATTGTAACAGATCAAGCTAGGGCTATGAAAAATGCAATTGAAATAGTTTTTCCGAAGACAACTCGACATCGATATTGTTTGTGGTACATTATGAGAAAACTACCTAAAAAGTTTGGAGCACATGCTCAATTCAATGGCATTAAAAGTATCCTTAATACTTGTGTTTATGGTTCTCAAACATGTGCAGAATTTGAGGAAAATTGAGAATTTCTGCTTGAGACTTATGAACTTGAGAATAATGCATGGCTGCGTGGGTTATATAATGAGCGGACATATTGGGTGCCGGCATATATGAACGATATATTTTGGGCAAGAATGTATACTACGCAGTGGAGTGAAAGTATGAATTCATTTTTTTATGATTATGTGCACTCACAAACCACACTAAAGGAATTTGTTGATCAATTTGATCGTGCTTTGATGAAAATGGTTGAAAGAGAGACAAATTCTGATTTTGATTCTTTTAATCGCATGAGGCCATGTGTTGGCTCCTTACCTTTGGAAGAGGCGTTCCAAGCTATGTACACCAATGCGAAGTTCAAAGAAGTTCATAAGGAATTTATGAACCTTATGACCATTAATAACTCTTTGGTTAGTAGTGAATGTGCAATTTCTACTTATAAATTGGTTGAAAGTGATGTCGTTAATAGAAGCATAAAAGATGTAAAATATTGTGTTTCTTACAATGAAGAAGAAGTAGAAGTGAAGTGTAGTTGTGCATTGTTTGAAACAATAGGCATATTGTGTAGGCATGTCATTTCTGTGTTGACATCAAAGAAAGTTATAGAGTTGCCACAAAGATATTTTCTTGCCAGATGGAGGAAGGATATAAAGCGAACATACACCTTGGTTAATAGTAGCTATGACGGTTTCGGTGATGACCCTAATGACGAAAGATATAACAGGTTGTGCAATAAATTAAATAAATTAGCATTGATCGCATCTTCAAGCGTGAAAAAATACAAGAGGGTCGATGAAAATGCTGATATGTTAATGGTGGAACTCAGTGAAAAAATGCCTGAACCCATTCGCCGTTCTCAACACATTTCAGTTGAAATAATCGCATCTTCAAGCTGCAATCAATTCCTCCAAAGTAATGATGGTTTGGCGGTGCAAAGTAACATTGTTCTTAGTCCTGTTAAGGTTAAACGTCTAGAGAGACCAAAGACAACAAGAATGATGTCCACTTTAGAAAAAGAGGTGAATCGGTCGCAACAGAAAAAAGTGGCTGTGAGCGATAACAATGCCAAACCGAAGAGGGGAGCAAAGAAGGATGCGAGTGACAAGAATGCCAATTCGAAGAAGAGAAAAAAACAGGTTAAAAACACATTTGTGTACCCCATATAAATTTTTATTACATTTTGTTGGAAATACATTTACTTACAGACATTATTTAATTGTAGACCTCAAAAACAACGCAAGATCAAACGAACACAAGTCAGATTCCATTGACTTTAGCAATTGATGGTCAACACGGTCATATAACTTGTAATCAGGTATAACCATAAAATGTAGAATGACGATTTACTTGATTTCTTTCTAAGTTTGCAATTTTTTTTTTTCTTTTTATCTAATTTTAAACCTTGGATTGTCTCATGTGTGTTTTAGGTTGGGGTGTCAGTTGATCCAATAAATGAGTTATCAAAATTGTTATATGAACGCAACTTTGAAAAGGCTTTCAGTGTAGCCCTACAGAGACATGATTTATCCATTTTGTCTTGGCTATACTTACAGGTGAAATTGTCTCATCTTTAAATTTATGTTTTTGATAAAAGTATATTAGCCACTATTTCTTTAACATTTGAAGCTTTCTTTTCAGGTTGATCTACGGTGGATATTATCTATAGCTCCTTCCCCTTTGAGCCAAGGAGTACTAATAACCCTTTTGTGGCAATTAGTTAATGATATCAACAACAACTCATTCCAAAAACTTGATTGGATGACAGTTGTAGCCAATACTATTATTCCAACCGACCCGGGGTTTGCAATGCATGTGAAGCTCGTCTTATATCAAGTCTTTGCTGTACTCAACCATCGATGTACCTTAACTGCAATTAATAGTGTTGAGCTCCCAAATATTCGTTTTCTCTTACATGTCATCAATTCTATGCTCATGTTTAAAGGTTAATCGAAGATAAAAGGATGTGGCTACAATGTATTTTGTTATTTTAGCACTTTTTTACGTTTAATGAATTTATCTTTTGTAATGTTTTGAGATATTAAGTAGTGATGAATGATATTTCTAGGTCTTGTAATTTGTAGCTTATGCTTTATTTTGATTATTGACTAGAATCAATATTTTTTTAAAATTCTCTAGGTGAAGTTCATCTTAATGGCAATTTCATTTTTTTGGTGTTTAGGTATTGATATGGAATTTTATTGTGCTCAGGTGTTGATATGGAATTTTATTGTGTGATTAGGTGTTGATATGGAATTTCATTGTGTTTAGGTGTTGATATGGATTTTTTTTGTGTTTAGGTGTTGATATGGAATTTTTTTGTGCGCTTAGGTGTTAATATGAAATTTTTTGTGCTTAGGTGTTGATATGAAATTTTATTGTGTTCAGGTGTTGATATGAAATTTTATTGTGCTCAGGTGTTGATATGAAATTTTTTTGTGTGATTAAGTGTTGATATGAAATTTTATTGTGTTCAGGTGTTTTACAAAACATTCCATGTAAAAAAAAAAAAGAGGAAAAAACACTGTACCTCAACGGATCTGTGAGGGAAATGGGTGCGTTGGTGCCGGAAAGAAAATGGGGAGGCGGAACAGTGCAGGGAGGAGGAGGCGGCATTGTTTATGGTGGCTGGCGCATGTCCTTCGCGGTGGCCGGTGGTGGGTGGAAGAGGGGGGAGGGACGGATCTGTGAGGGAAATGGTGAGCGTCGGTGCCGGAGAGAAAATGGGGAGGCAGAAACATGCGGGGTGGAGGAGGCGGCACTGTCTGTGGTGGCTGGCGCTCCTCCTTCACGGTGGCCGGCAGTGGGTGGAAGAGGGGGGGAGGGACGGATCTGTGAGGGAAATGGTGAGCGTTGGTGCCGAGAGAGAAATAGGGAGGCGGAAACGTGCGGGGAGGAGGAGGCGGCACTGTCTGTGGTGGCTGGCGCTCTGCCTTCGCGGTGGTCGGCAGTGGGTGAAAGGGGGGGGGGGAGGGAAATCGCTTGGGGAGAGAGAGAGTGGCAGGGGAAGTGAAATGAAAAAACGAAAATCTGCTTGCTTTCATTTCGAATTTTTTTTTTTTTAAAAAAACTGAGTGGGATGACAAAGGCCACGTCATCCCAGGAGGATGCTGGAGGGATGCGGGTAGACCCTCCAGCATTTCCCTATTTTTAACTATCAGTCAAACAACAAAGAACGTTTGTAGAAAAATATTTTCAACGGCCAAATATTGAAGAATTGATGACTCTCTTTGTCAATATGTTTTGGAGTTGTTTTTTATTTTTTATTTTAAATAAAATAATATTTTGATGTGAAATAAATATGAGAATTATTTTTATATTTTTGAAAGTCTTTTGCATTTGAATTGTTTGTTAATTTTTTTTTTTTAGAAAACTGAAAACTGAATACTGTTACAATTGTGCTGTGAAATGGCTCTTTGGTGGCATCATGGTCACCTCAATCGGCTTGGACTTTTATTTTCGCGATGGGCCGTACCCTTTTAAGGCGGCGATGGGTCTTGGACCTTTTTTTCTTAATTTATTTTTTTTAAAAAATGATGGGTTCTTGGAGTTGAGGGGTCCTTTTGGGCGTTAAGAGTCTTATAGCCTATTTATCATTGCAAAAAATACTTTTAGTATCTAAAAAATTATATATTTAGTAAAAACCGTTAAAATATTTATTTAACTCTTTTATTCTAAACTTTTTTCTAAAATGTTCTTTTTTACTATAAAAGTTTTATTTCTTAACACAATTCTAACAATTCTAAACAATCTCTTTTTTTGTTTTTTTTGTTTTTTGAAGTGTATTCTAAACAATCTCTTAAGAAAGATGCTACAATTTTATTTTATTTTTATGATTAAGAAAAATAAAAGTTACTTCACAGAAAAAGTGAGAGAGAGTGGATTGTCCATGTGTTGGTTTGGTCGATTGGGTTAAGTTGGGCCAAGACAATAATCAACAGCTATGATGTTGGCCCAAACAGAGGCTTGGCAATGCAGTCCGGTAAGCCTAGTAAGTGACAAAAACTTGTTTTTTTTTTTATCAAGACTAATGTAATCCCTAACATTACTTAAATTTTTATTATTTAATTTAAATTCTTTAAATTTTTATTATTTAATTTTTTAATAATAACTAATTTAAGAGTTGATTGTATGATAAAAATATAATCCCTAACATTACTTTTTTATCGATAGATAATAATAACGTATATGATCCAATATGATAAGGACTAACTCTTTGTTTGTTCAAACTCCTTGTGGATTAATTAGCAATATATATATAGTAATTATATATGTCATTCTCTATGTTTATTTTATGTCAACCAAAAGTAATGTGACTTTTAAAATTACCATTAAATTTATAATTAATCATTTTTTACTTTTGATCTAACGATGATTTTAAAAGTCACAAAATAAATATAAAAGGTGGCTTGTATGATTACTCATATATATATATATATATATATAAAAGACCTATCCTTATCAAAAAATCGAAGTTCACCCCATTACACGCCCTTCAAGAATTGCTTGATAAGCCCATTTCTGCATGGGCCTCTCCATATGACAGCTTCATCAGGGTTAAGAAGCATGAATCTGATCGACATAACACCAAGGTTGGACTCGACATAGATGGAGGACCAGCGGTTGCCGATTGAATGGGGAAATGAGGTTTTGATCTTGTGTTTTGTGTTTATATTATTTGGTGTGATATGCTTACGTGTCCCTTTGTTATTGTAGGGCACAACGAACTTAATTTATGTCAGATTTTTATAGAAATTATTCTCATTTTGTAATCCACGTGTAGTGTTCAAATTTGCAAAAAGTTACCCATTCTTTGCATTAGTATCTTCTGGTAAATAATCAACTCCAACCTCCTTTCTTTTTTATTTTTTATTTTTTATTTTATTTTATTTTATTTATTTTTAAGTAAGACAATAAAATGAAAAATTATATGGAACGGAACCAAGGGGCCCGGAGGCACGGCCCCCAGTTTTGAAATTTTACTTCAAATATTTTTATATATTTAAATATACATATACACATGTATAAAGAGAGATACATTTAAACCTAAAAATTAGGTTTGACTCCTATAAAAATTAAGCTTAGTCTCTCATTCATGTTTTGATCCTTTAAAAAGAATCTTGATTTCGTCTATGAAAATTAAGAATAATTTTTATAAGGACCTAACATAAATCAAGTTCTTTGTGCCATACAATAAGGAAGTGACAAATAAACATAACACACCAAATAATATAAAGACAAAAACAAAAGATCAAAACTCCATTTCTGGCTTTCCCCTTTCAATCAGCAACCGCTGCTCTCCCATCTATGTATAGTCCAGCCTTGGTATCATGTCGGTTGAATTCATGCTTCCTAACCCTGATGAAACTGTCATATGGATATATAATGGAGAGGCTCACGCAAGAATGGGCTCATTAAGCAATTCCTGAAGGACATGTACTGTGGTGAACTTGATTTTTTGGTTGTTGATGCTCCT
The DNA here is from genome assembly GCA_900184695.1 of Betula pendula. Lineage (NCBI taxonomy): Eukaryota > Viridiplantae > Streptophyta > Magnoliopsida > Fagales > Betulaceae > Betula > Betula pendula. The sequence goes on from FXXK01001212.1 coordinate 130,406, forward strand.
CTCAGGACCTCGTACGAGCACATCTCAATTGTCCAATTGCTTGAGGCTACTGGAATAGATGGTGCAACTATAGTCACCACTCTACAACAAGTCTCCTTGATTGATGTGCGGAAAGAAGTGAGTTTCGGCAAGAAAGTTGGAGTTCAGGTTCTTGGGGTTGTTGATAACATAAGTGGCTTGTGCCAACCAGTGATGGATTTTAAGTTTTTCGTTGTCTCTACGGTGATGAAAGAGGCACGCATGGGGGCTTCGTTTGACTAGGTGGTGGCTAGGCAATGGCTCGATGGGTTATTGTTGCTGATTGAATGTTGAAAGGGGGTTGTCAATTAAACGGGAAAGAGGGGGGAGGGGGGGATCTTGTGTTTTCGTTTTTATGTTATTTGGTGTGATATGCTGATTCTTTTTATTTTTTATTGGAGAGCACAAAGAATTTAGTTTATACTTGGTCCTTATAGAAATTATTTTCTTATACAATATGAGCTTTTTTTTTTTTTTAATTGAATGAAAAAAAAAAGTTACAGGGAAATACAATATGAGCATTTGGTTGTGAATCCCATTATATGTAAGGAGCAATACACTAAGCAGGTGCGAGGGACCCCTTGATTCTTTTTTCCACAATGATAAGTCCTCGTACTGCTGAGTGCTGACTCATAATGCTTCAAAAATTATCATCCCATCTAAAGTACCCACTAGTTACTAATGATTAATGATACATTTTTTTTTTTTTTTTTTTTTGCACTTAAAATTGATGTAGTTTTTAAAATAATCATTAAATTTATGATAAATCACAATTAAATTTTAATCTAATAGTGATTTTAAAAGTCATATCAATTTTTGTAAAAAAAAAAAATATAGGATGACATGTAGATGTAGTAATGTATCATTACTCATTACAAACTACCCTTTAGAAATAAGGCCACAAGGCAGTAAAATATGATTGATTTTTGGACAAAAAAATTTCCATTTTTTTTTTCTCTTATGAAGGTAAGCCAAACTCAGTTTACCAAAACCCTAACGCTAATATTTATACCCAAAAAGAAAAGGGCTTGTTTGCTAATATTTTTTAGGATTGTCTTTTGCTTTTTAGTAAAAAAATAAAAATATTAACAAATAATTCCATACACAAAAAGATATGTTTGGATTTGTGATTTTAAAATATATAATTTTAAAAACGTAATTTTTAAAAGCGCAATTAAACATTTGGCAAAATTACAATTTAACTTTTAAAATTGTCCATTTTCAAAAAAAGTATCTCCTAACCTACAATTTGAAAACACATATTTTTATTCGTTTTAAAATTACAATTTTTTTAAAATATAATTCCAAACGATCAATTTTATGCAATTTGATTTAAAATCGTACTTTTTATCTACAAAATCAAAATGTCAAAAGTGCCCTTTTATGTTTCAACAAACTAAAAAAATAAAAAAATAAAACACATCCTAAAAAACGTTATGGAAAACTTCACAAAGGCTCCTTGAACTTCCACGCGATTTGAAGAACCCCTCTCAATCTTTGATTTTTCTTAGTTCACACTTCGAACTTCCAATTTCTATCAGGAAACTCTCTCCGTCTATTTTCACCGTTAAAATTTTTTAAAATTCCCATAATACTCCTCATTTTAGGATTTAATTTTTTTTTTTATAACTTTTTTTTGTTTAAAATACAGGGATATTTTAGAAATTTCAAAAAATTTTAACGGTGAAAATAGACGGAACGGGACTCTCTGATAGAAATTAAAAGTTCGGGAAAAGTCCACATACCCCCCTCAAACTACCACCCAATTGACAATGTTCCCCCCAAACTTTCAATTGTGACAATGTCCCCTCCAAACTACCAAATAAATG
>FXXK01001212.1:132983-156508 GCA_900184695.1 Betula pendula
TAAAAGTTCAAAAGGTAAAACTGAAAAAAAATCAAAAAATAAAAAAAAATTCTTCAAATTGCATAAAAAATTTAAAAAGCTTTTATAAAGCTTCCCCAAAATATTAACAAACAAACAGTTAAAATTGTATATTCCAAAAGCGGCTCATTGATTAGTCACTAAGATGGCTAGCAGCCACTTTCAGTTTGCGGCTGATGAGAGACGATCAAGTGCAGCTGGCATTGCCTCCTCATCACTCAACAGCTCAACTGCGGCGGGTTCCCATGCAATTCTCTATTCTTCCCAAGGGTGTTCTTGTAATTTTTGTTCGCTAGAACCGCATATCACGTAATCTACCCATCTTTATCTTCAAGTAACGTTGAAGAAATCAAACCAATTCCTACAAACGACGTCGTGCAGGTAAACAACGGGACATGACCGTACGAGACAGCATTGATTGACTCAAACAACAGGAACAAAGGAAGGGACAAAGGAGGCCCGTAATTGGCGGGTCTGGTGGGACCCACATCGATGCCAGCCTAGCATGTTCTACGCATCATTAATGTGGGTCCCTCTGGCCACTGTACGTCCACATGTCCAAGTCCACACATGATTCATTCAATTTCTTAATTGCAGCCCAAAAAAAAGAAAAAAAAAAAAAAAAGCCTAGCTAGTAAAAAGAGTAACACAATCAAATATATGATTGAAGCTCTTTTGGGCTGATTTTTGTGTCGGCAAGATACGGTTTAATCTGGGATTATGGGGGATAATAATAGACTAATGGTAGTCTCACTAGCTAGGTCCGCTAGGATCTTGGGGAATATTATTCAAATTAATTACACTTTCCAAGTAATTAATTAAGACTGCGAGCAAATTGCTTTTACCTTGTTATATGAATATGAAAAGATGTTAATGAAGAGCTGGCTTTTCTTTTTAGCTGTCGCTTTCTGTTGTTTTTCGTTTCATGTACTTGATTGGCATTATATACATAAAAGCTGCTCTGATTCTTCGCCTTTCTCTTCCTACTTCTTCTTTCTTCTTCTTCAGTTCATACTACTACTCTTCCCTTAGGCCTTGGTGGGGGTTCTGGATTTCTCTGGTGGCTGGTGCAGCGTCTCCCCCTGTGGTTGGTGTCGAGGGAATTAAGGGGAAGAGGGCCATGAAGAGGCTAGTAAGTACGTTGGTTTTCTGCTATATATATATATATATATAACGTTGGATTCATTATTTTCGTTGGTTATGAGTTATGAGAGTTTAACATGTGGGTGTTTTTAAAGTCTGTTATTTTGATTGTTTCCGTGGTCGTTAGCTAGGTTGAATCTGATGTGGGTATTGCCAGTGTTTAATAATAAGAGTGACCTTTTTAAGTGTATATTGGATTCATGTTCTGGTTGAGGTTCTGCAGCTGTGTTTCAAGCTCTGCGAACCTCTAGCCTTGAGGGTTGGGAGGCTTGTTGGTGTCCGACATCCTCAGTATGGACTGTCCTGCCCAGGTGCATGATAAACGAGGTTGTCGTGACACAAGTAGTAGCCGGCAAATATTTCCCTCAGCATAGTTGTAAGAGTCGTCCTATAGTTTGTCGTAATGGGCAGTTGTCTGTAATCCCCTTGTAACGCATCTGACGGGCTGAAGGCCATTGGTCGGTGACTCCCTTGGGGTAGGGGGGGTGGGAACCCGTTGGTACTGGTCCTTGCCAGCCAACGGGCACAACCCAACTCGAGGGATAAATGGGCTATGTTGGGCCCGAGGGCTCATGGGGCCTAGGTAGACCAATGCCTAAGTAAGCCCTAGGTAAATGGTAATCGAAGTAATTTTGATATTTCAATCTTTCGCCATTAATACTGAACTTCGAAGTGTAGTATTTTGTTTATGGTAGTTCCATGAATTCACAGGCGATGTGAATCCTTTGTCATTAAGATTGAATGTTTAAATGGATGTTTAAGTATTATGTATACTTTTCTTTGTGTACGTGTGATTATAGAAAGTTCATTTTTATTTTTTATTTTTTTAATGACAAGAAATCTTTACGGGCTACTTCGTATATTCACTCTTGTTAGGCAAATCCTGGACTTACGTAAAGAGTCTATTCCACACGAATCGGGTAAGACTTTGTCTTCGCCCGCGGACGTAGCTGTAAAGAATTTTTTGCATCTAAAGAGATTTGAACCTTAGATTTGATGGAAATGCCACCAAAGCCAAAACCCTTACCACTTGAACCAACCCCTTGAAATTTATAGAAAGTTGATTCCTTCTGCTATAAGCATCTCTTGGTGTATGGTAGATTGGTTTGAGTGCTGTTTTCTTGTTTATGTCACATGTGTACAGATAATAGAAAGTATGATTGCAGCATGCACTTGTCCGGCATCAGATTTGGCTCATTATGCATTCTTCAACCTTATACTCTAATCAACTATCCTTTCTGGTTATAGGTCTTAGTAATGTCAGATGAAGGTGATTTGTATTTGCAAGCCGGTGTTCCTCACTACCTTTTTCTAGAGTTTCCACCAGTATCCAGTTGCATGGAATTCTTGAAATGTTGTTCCCTCTATAGATTTTTCCAAAATCAATACTGATTTGCTGCACTGTACAATGTGGACTTAGTTTCAAACTATGATGAGGCCGGGTTTTAATGTGTTGCTTGACATTCTATCATAGTATATGTTTCACTTCTGTGAGTCTCTTTCACCTTGTTGTGACTTTCAGAATGTTGGCTCACTATGCATACTCTGCATATTATTTTTCTAGGTTTCCATTATGGTGGTACTATGATTTCAACCCAATGACGTGATGTTCATGCCCAATTACATTTCTTTAATGATCTAGCAGAAATAGAAGGTCGAAATCTATAATGATATTTAATTTATCATTTCAGTCTTCTGGAAAGCTTTATTGACCCTGCATGGTTTCTCTTTGTAGTTATATGATTGAGTTCAAAGCTTTTACTCTTTTTCTTAGTTTTGTTTTTTTGGTTGATAGGTATATGTTTCAACTTTTGAGAATTGTGAAATAGGTAGGAATACTTCTTAGGATTGAGTGTTTGGATTGCATGCCCTGGCCATTAACCTTTTCTTTACTTCACCTCTTTGCAGCCCTGGTGGCTCTGCTTTTGCTTCTGGTATTAAGCAGTGCTGTTGAACATGATGGAGAAGGAAATGATGGACAATGCAAATATAAGAGGTCCTTGGATCCCAGACCGCACAGTGTGTCCATCTTGGAGTTTGGAGCAGTTGGAGATGGAAAAACATTGAACACAGTTGCCTTCCAAAATGCCATTTTCTATCTTAAGTCCTTTGCTGACAAGGGTGGCGCACAGCTTTATGTTCCAGCAGGCAGGTGGCTAACTGGAAGTTTTAACCTTACTAGCCATCTCACACTCTTCCTTGAAAGAGATGCTACCATTCTTGGATCTGAGGTTTTCATTTTACCTTTGCTTACATTTTTCAACAACTTTCCACTTCAGAAGAAATTAAAATTAGAGTATAAAAGAACACATTTACTTACAATGTAAACAAAAAGAATGTTTCTTAGCAGCATTGTGGGATCTTTGGACAATATAATCCTTACTATGAGTAATGAGTGCAGGGTGGTGCTGCAGTTACCATTATTTTTGTTTGTTTTGTGAGAAAATTTCTACCAGAGTTAGGGGGAAGTCAAGAGGATAACAGATAAGATAACTCTTGAGAGAACCTTTCCTTTTTTGACTAGCTAGGCCCAATTTCCTTTGCCAACTAAAACACTCTATACATAGCTTGATTTCCCAAAATGCCTCCAGAAAGTAAAATACCAAAATAAAGAAACAAATGTACAAATTTTAAATAAGAACTAAAATGAAGCACAGATTACAATCTGTAGAATGGATTTTTAGTTCTTACTTTTTATTGCCTTTTCAGGATTACACTCACTGGGATATAGTAGATCCTCTCCCATCTTATGGTCGAGGGATTGAATTTCCAGGAGGGAGATATCGTAGCTTGATCAATGGGCAAAATTTAAGTGATGTGGTGATAACAGGTAAGGATTTTTCTCATATCAGCTTGTCAGTTAGTTGGCACCTTAGTTCTGCGTTCCTCATATAATTTTGCTTGCCTTTGACAATTGAACAGGTGATAATGGAACTATTGATGGCCAGGGTTCTGTCTGGTGGAACGAATTCATGTTTCATTCCTTAAATCACAGCCGACCAACTCTTGTGGAATTTATTGGCTCAAATGATATCATTATTTCAAATTTAACCTTCTTAAATTCTCCTGCTTGGAACATCCATCCAGTATATTGCAGGTAAATTGCAGCTTGGCCAAACTTCTATATTATTTGGCTCATGTGTCTCATTTCCTGTGTTCTTAGCACAATTCTACAAACTGATGTATGTTTATTTGTGGATAAAATGCAGTAATGTGCTAGTTCAAAACATAACTGTTCATGCTCCATCAGAATCTCCTTACACCAGTGGTATAGTCCCAGGTTTGTCAAAAAATTTCTTTACTTTTTGAGATCAGTTATCTACATTGCTCATCTTACTCTCTTGATTGTGGATGTCCCATGATTTTTAAGATAAAGGTCTTTAGACTTTACTTATCATCCCTGATTTTTCATCACTTTTGCAATTATACCCTTAAATTTTAGAAAGTGTCAATTTAGAGTTACCATCTTTCAGAAGCTTATAATGTCAATCCTCCGGTTTAAATTTATGAGTGAAATTTCTAAAATACTATTAAGATATTTATAAAAATTACAAAAATACCTTTATTTAATAATTAAAAATTTCAAAAAAAAAAGAAAAAGAAAAAAACGAGACTATTTTGGGAATTTAATGCTGAATTTGGACGGAAGGGTTGACATTGTAAACTTTTGAAAGATAGTAACTCTAAATTGATACTTTTTAAAGTTTAAAAGTATGATTCCAAAAGTAATAAAAAATCAAAAATGATAAATGAAGTTTTTCCGCCCTCTATATGTAACATATGTATAACTGCAATTTGCAGATTCTTCAGAGTATGTTTGCATAGAGAACTGCAACATTAGCATAGGTTATGATGCAATCGTTCTTAAGAGTGGTTGGGATGAATATGGAATTGGCTATGGCCAACCGACCTCAAATGTCCACATCAAAGGCGTTAACCTTCAGTCCTCCTCTGGCTCCGGCCTGGCTTTTGGGAGTGAGATGTCTGGAGGCATCTTCAACATACTTGTGGAGCAGCTTCATCTGCAAAACTCGTTTATCGGAGTTCATCTCAAGACAAACAGAGGCAGAGGTGGTTATATGAAGAACATCCTTGTCTCAGATGTAGAATTGGAGAATATTTACTTGGCAATCAAGGCAACAGGCCATTATGGCTCTCACCCAGATGACAAATATGATTCTAGTGCACTTCCAGTTGTTAGTGACATCACATTTAGGAATATGGTTGGTGAAAATATCACCATTGCTGGAAGTTTATCTGGAATCCATGAATCACCTTTCACATCAGTCTGTCTATCAAATATTACATTCTCCTTCCATTCGAAATCTTCTCCCTCATGGTTTTGTTCCAATGTCATGGGTATCTCTGAGTTTGTGTCCCCTGAACCATGTGCAGAACTCCAGGACCCATATTCAAATTCTTCCTCAACTTGCTTTCTTCTCTTACATCCATATACTTATTCTGCAGTTTTGTGAGATCATCAGCTATAACCACATTTGTTTGTTTGTTTGTTTGATCTGTACATGAAATACTGAAACCTTCCTTCTTTCATTCTTTAGTTCAGGAGGACAATTTCCAATAAATTTAAACTTAGAATCTCCCATATCTTTGCTATTTCAGTCAGGCATTCTTAGTCTTGCCACTCCGATCATTTCCACATTGTATTCTTCCTCTTGATGTACAAGAAAACTGTACTTAGTGCAATACAACTCAGATACCGATTGCTTTTGATATATCTAATTGTTTCTCTTTTACCCAAGGATTCATAGAAGAACAAAAACCATTTGCAGCAACTTTATTTTACTATTCTCTTATTACATGTACAAGAACTCTTAGTAGTTCTTTTACCGCTGTGCAGCAATAAACTTATTGCATAAATTACGTAATTGCATGGAATTAACCTGCATCATTAAAAAATATGGAAGATAAGCGTATCTGGCTTTATTTCAGTGAGGTTCTTTCTATATTATTATGGCCGGTAACTCCAAAAACATCTCAAAAGTAAAAACTCTTGGAAGAATAAAGATTTCATATTATTAGGCTGCCCTATAACATAGGAGCATCCTAGTCTGTTTGAATTTATGTGTTATTCAAACAGCCTAATAAGTAATAAAAGGGTTCTTAATTCCAAGTGGAGAGCGTGTGTAACACTTCGGTCCCATATTGGAAAGAGAGAAATAGCTCATATAAAGTGGGTTAGTTTATAAAGAGAGTCATGAGTGTTGACTCTCACATTGCCTAGTTATTAGGTGAAACTGGACTTTATAAGTAATTCTTAAAAATTCTAAAATTAACTAGTTCTTTTGGGTGATAGCGCAAATATGACTAGTGATTTTTCTTTGGTCATTACAAATGGTATCAGAGCCACCTAATAATACCAGGCCATGTGATGCTGAAACACTGCATGACGTAGTCTTGACGAGGATGTTAGGAATTTAAAAGGGGAGTTTGTAACACCTTGGTCCCATATTGAAAAGATAAGGAATAGCCCACATAAAGTGAGTGGTTTATAAAGAGAGTCATGAGTGCTAAGTCACACATTGCCTAGTTACTAGGTGAAACTGGACTTTATAAGTGATTCTGAAAAAACTCCAAAATTAACTAATCTTTTTGGGGTGATAGCGCAGATGTGGTTAACGCTTTTACCTGAGTTGTTATAAATACTATTAGAGCCACCTAGTAACACCAAGCCATGTAGTACTAAAACATTGCATGATGTGACCTTAATGAGGACGTCAAAAGTTTAAGAAGGAGAGTTTATAACACTCCAGTCCCATATTGAGAAAAGAGAAATAGCCAACATAGAGTGTGTGGTTTATAAAGAGAGTCAGTGTTGAGTTTCACATCCTTTTGGGATGACAGTACAGATGTAGCGAGCGTTTTTCCTTAGATTGTTATATCCAGCTCCTCACATACTATAGCAGTTGCTACTATACTAAGTTCATCTAAAATAGAAACCACTTCGGAATCTGAGCCTGATGAAGAAGTTAAACAAATTGAGGATGCATTCCAAAATCTTGAATTAAAAAGAATGCATAAATCTAAAGTTACCCCAACAAGTTTAACTAAGAATTGATATCTAAGGCCTACACCTCCAAATATTCAATTTGAGGAAAGAAATTTCCAAAGTCAAATTTCAGTTTCTCCAGATAAGTTATACGAATGGAATTTCGATGATTTATCATAACAAGAAATTTTGAACAAATTGACACATATGTCTATGGTTGCCAATAGTTATTATACCAACCATGAGATAAGCCAGCCATAGGTCATTGATATCTTGGTTACAGGTTTCTCAAGGACTTTACAGTCTTGGTGGAATAAACATCTCACTAAGGAGTCTAGAGACCGCATAAAATATGTAGTCAAGACTAACCCTGATGGAATTCCTATTTTCAATGAGGACATTGGATTAGGAAATTCCAATGTGGTTAACACATTGGTCTATACAATCGTAGAACATTTCATTGGAATCCCGAGTCATCTCACCTCTAGGATCCATGATCAACTAAGTAACCTAAGGTGTCCAACCCTCAGTGTTTTATATGGTACAAGGATGTATTCATCTCTAGAGTCATGTTGAGAGATGATAGCAACCAACCGTTTTGAAAAGAAAAATTCATTAACGGCTTCCCATAAAATTAGACAAGTTTTGTGTAATGAGTTCAATGTTATAATATATATATATATGTGTGTGTGTGTGTGTGTGTGTGTGTGTGTGTATACATATTAATAAATATATACAAGTCGAGCTAATAATTGAGTCAAGCCTTATATAAGCATGTTCACGAACATTAACTCAGCTGAGCCAAGTTTTATATGAGTTTGTATCGTTTAATAATGAAACCTATTTTTATGTTTGTGAACGGCTCATTTAATAATTTAGTCGAATTCAATTCGAGCTAATTAACCAAACCGAGCCTGAGCGAGCTCACGAGTAACTTTGTTAACTTACAATCCTAACTATTAAGAAGTCTAAGCCTTGCAACCAGTTCAACCTATTTTTTCTTATTTTCCTATATTATTTTGGTTGGTTTTGACTTACTTATTTGCCTTCAAAGATTAGTTGTTTGCATTATTTGAGAAATTGTAGAAGAATAATTAGACATTATAATATATCTTCATATGCCTTTTAAATGTATTTTGAGGATTTTTTTTTTAATTTTTTGTTTGAAAAAGTATTTTGATGTGAAATAAAAATGAAAATTGTTTTTTCTATTTTTAAAAATGTTTTGTGTTTATGTTGTTTATTAATGTTTTTGTTTTAATAAAAGAAAATGAACAACAAAAAAGAAAAAAAAATTAACAAACGGTGCTGTAATCTTTTTTTTAACTAGAGAGTCCCGCCGTGTGGATGAAGTGTTTCCAAAATTTTAGGCTCGCAACCTAAGCAGTATGTTTTTGGTTACTTTGACAAAAAATCATGCAAATAACATTCGCAATTCGTAATTCTTAATTTCTAGCATTATCCTTTGGTCATTCCAACTTTTAAAAAAACTATACTTTGTTTTGAACTTAATTTTATTCAATGTATTGTTTTTTGTTACGTTCAACTTATGGTACAATAGGCTTTCTTATACAGGTTGACATAGAATAATTTTTTATTTCAAAAGCAGAAAGGAAGAAGCATTTTAGAATCTCTAATTGTCAATTTATTAGCGCAAAAGGTTATAAATAAGACATTTGTTCTTAATTTTTTTTTTCTTGGCTCAAATCTAATAACCCTTTGAAATATCTAATGGTTGATGGCCTGTTCACAGCTTGATGTAGTATTAGCATAATTCAATCCTGAAACGAAGTGACTTTTGCTATAAAAACTTTTTTTTTTTTTCCCATTGTATTTGGCATAAGGGAGAAGAAGTATGGCTAAAATCATAATATCCATTTTTATCTTTGTTATCCTCTTTATCTCTGCCTTTCTTGTAAACGGTGGCAAGTAATTTTGATTTTCTTTGTTATGCTCATAATTAGCATTCGATATAGCCTTTACCTTCGAATATGTCGAGCCAAAAATAGTTTGTATCTTTATTGGGCACATTATATAATTTTTTTTTTCTAATTATTGTTAGAACATTAACTAAATTATTAAATCAACAATTTCCTATAAGTTTAAACTTTTGAGATAAATGGTAATTTAACATGGTATAAAAGTAGCAGTCCTAAGTTCTAATTGTGACTCTACAGTTTACCCAATTTTAATTAATAATTTCACTTGTTGGGCCAGTGTTAAAATACAAGTTAAATGATTAAATTAATTTTTTTTTTATCAACTTAAACTTTTAGGACAAGTATGATTTAATATAGTAACAGAGAAAAAATCTTGAAATCGAACACAATCCTCGTAATTTAGCTCTCATTTTAAATAAATATTGCACGTATTTGGTTTCAATTGCAATTTAAAAATCTTGATGATTCCTATTTCAACCCTTTTATTCATAATTTTTACTCATTGATATTTCACCTATAACATTGAATTTTGTGCAGTTCTAAACCATTGGTTCTAGGCAAATTTTGCTCAAACCATAGTAAGATCAAGAAAATTTTCTTGAAAAATGTTATACTAGTTTAGAAATAATGGGAAACTTTACTTAACTTCTCATAAACTTTCATAGCATTTGTAATCACTCTCATAAACTTAAAAAATTCTCAATTTCAAGTATCCAAGTTCAAAAAGTTTGCAATGTCACCTTTTAGCATAATCATTCAGCTTCTTAAAGTAGAGATTTTCCTTATTTTAAAAAGCCAAAATGCATTTTTTTAATATTTTGGAGCCTCCATCCGGCTCTTCACTTTGAGGAAAAAAAAAAGTGGGGAGCGTGAATAGTATTCCTACTAGTAGGGAACACTATTCACTCCATACTCTTCTTTTAACAAATAAAATATTATTTTTATCTTCAACTTTTTGCTTTTCTCAATTTTCTTTCTTATTCTTTTTTTCTTAAAATATTATATTTAAATAAAAAAAGTGAAAGTAGATCCCTAATTTAGGGAGTAGGATGTAGGTTCTTAAAAAATTAGATAGTTAAAGTAGGAAAAAATGATTTAATCCTCAAAATAGAGAGTAAATATAAGGAACCGGATAAAAATGCACTTACGATTTTATGTTAAATCTTAATGAAAGACGTTAAAATTTCTAAAATACCCTTACTTTTTTATATGAAAAAAATAATGAAAAATGCTCCAAGTTACCCACGGCCAAGCTAAACGATCTATTGACTCAAGAAAAAAATGATAACTTGTCCCCACAGGAGCTAAACAAATTGCTCATGCTGACAGTCGATAGAGTTCCTTCCTTTGAATGGGACTGTTAATGCACCCATATTAAATACATTTTACATTTTTTAACATACAATATAGTCAAAAAATTGCTTAAAATACATTTTAATTTTTTAAATAACTTAGTCTAGTGTTTTTTTTTTTTTTTGTAATACATAGTATTTTAAAATAAAATTGGATTATTTTTTGTCAAAAAAACGTTTTAAAAACACCAAAATAATGCTTTAAAAAATTCTCAAAACACGGCATTTTAAGAATCAAGCAAATTTGGCAAAAAAAAAAAAAACCGCTGATTTCTTAATTTGAATGTCTTATGTTTTAAAATTTATTTTTCCTGTGCAAAAGTTGGGCCGTTGGATGAAGAATCAATCAATTTTGGCTGTTTGATTATCTTAGTGGTATACAGCTGTAGCGCATCTTTGAGGTACCGTGTGTTCATGTATTTTGTAACACAAATTATTATTATGAACTCACTCATCTAGACCAATAAAAATAATCATCGTAATTATTTTTTTAAGCAAGGATTAGGATGTTTTTTGGGATATGCGTCCCGTGCGGCTTCATGTGGAATGGGTACAGTGGAAATTTTTTTAAAATGCTTTCATTCTGAACGAGGGATTGACGGCATTTAATGGTTTTTTTTTTTTTTTTTTCGATGCTGAACGTGGGCCGTTCAATGAAGACTGACTTAATCGTGGCCGTTGGATTCATCTGGTGGAACACACCTGTATTGCATGTGGTGCTAGTGTGTGTTCATGTGTTTTGCAACACAAATTATTATTTTGAGCTCACTTATCTAAATCATTAAAAATCAATATCGTAATTATTTTTTTAATCAATGGTTAGGATGCTTTTTGGGATATGCATCCCGTGCGGCTTCATGTGGAATGGGCACAGTGAAATTTTTTTTTAAAATGCATGCGTTCTAAACGAGGACTGACGGCATTTAATAGTTTTTTTTTTCCGATGCTGAACGTGGGCCGTTGGATGAAGACTGACTTGATTGTAGCTGTTGGATTCATCTGGTGGAACACAGCTGTACTGCATGTGGTACTAGTGTGTGTTCATGTGTTTCGCAACACAAATTATTATTGTAAGCACACTTATCTAAACCATTAAAAATCAATCATCGTAATTATTTTTTTAATCAACGGTTAGGATGCTTTGTGGGATACGCGTCCCGTATGGCTTCACGTAGAATGGGCACATTGGCAAAAAAAATTTAAAATTTTTTAAAATGCTTGCGTTATGAACGAGGACTAATCCTTAATTTTATTTTTTACCGATGCTAAATGTGGGCCATTGGATGAATACTGAGTTGATCGTGGCCATTGGATTCATCTGGTGGAAGAGAAAGAATAATCTTATCATCTTGCACACTTCCGTCAACCCTAGACTAACCCTTATTCTTCTTCTTTTTTTTTTTTTTTTTTTTTTTTTTTCATTTTTTCCTGCACTTCAAGAATAAGAGAAAGAATAATCTTATCATCTTACACTTTCTAATTATGGAGATGGAGCTCGTGAACAAGTTTCCTCACACGCACATGAATAAGCGGCCCGCAAAGAGAGCACGTCTAGGTTGGGACATTCTTCCTCAAGACCCAAAGGCATAATCTTCTCTCCCTACAATTTTATAGATCTCTTAATTCCATCTCTTTTTCTTGTATTTGTTCAAATTTAATTTGTAAGTTTAGTGATTATAACTGTGTAAATTTCTTTGTAATTGTTTTTGGAAAGATTATCATTAATAAATTCAGTTTGATTTGTTTATTTGAGTTTTTATTATTGTTTTTTATATACGAAAATAAACAATTTAAATAATCCAATTTGAGCCGAGTACTCAAACTCGAGCTCAGCCAAAATGATCAAGCTCGATCTTGCATAGGGATCCCACCATAGCGAGCCAAGCTCGAACACAAAATCAAGACTCATGTTAAGTTCGAGCTCGGCTTATGCTCGACAAAAAATCTAATGAGTCGATCTTGAGCAAGCAGTACTCACTCAAGACCGGCTCGATTACACCCCTATGTAAGCCCATCAACCCTGTTAGAAGCTTTGATTTCAAACTAGAGAGATTAAACTGACACCTACATCAAATGCATTTTTGCTTGATTACATGCAAATCCCTATACATATATATATACACGGGTCACTAAATCCATGAGGGTTTTTTTTTTTTTTTTTTTTTTTTTTAATTTTTAACTTCTAATATTTCGTAACTTTTACAATCATATCCTTGAACTTTAAAAAGTGTCACTTTAGGATTACCATATTTCATAATTTTGCAATGTCAATCATTCCATCCAAACTAATGAGTAAAATGTTCAAAATACCTCTAAATATTTATAAAATTACAAAAATACATTGATTTAATAATAACAAATTAAGAACAAGATAAAAAAATGAGTATTTTGGAAATTTAACGCTGACTTTAAATAGAAAAGTTGACATTATAAACTTTTAAAAGATATTAATCTTAAAAAAAAGTGACGGCCGGGGGAGGAGGGATCTCTTCCATATTTCCTCCTCCCCCTCGTCTTCCTCACGTGATTAGCACAGCAAATTTTGCCGACGTCCTTTTCACCATCAATGGCCGGATTCTACCTTCTCCGCTATCTATGGCCCCGGATCTGTTCTTTGAAAGTTTTGGTTTTGGTTTCTTAAAATCAGATCTGAAACTTTTAGAGAGTTTCTCCCCTCTTGCGCCCCTCCACCGTGTTCCGGGGCTCCTACGCTTCTTTCTCCCACGCCGGCCAGCCTCCCTTCGCTTCCAGTCGGTGGATCTGCTTGGTGCTGTTTGTTTTTGTTGTTTTAATTTTATTTCTATTGCTGTTTATCCCTACCCTTCAGGTTGAGGGAGGTGATTTTCCCTAACTTTCGGGTTGAGGGAGTTTTAATAATGTTGGTATGAATTGGACTGCTTATGTCTTCGAATTTGTCTGCTTGTTGCAGATCTGATCTATAACTAGAGTTGTACATAGGTATGTAGAAGATTATGTCATAGATATTTGCTTGTCTTTGTCTATGACTTGTAAGTTCATAGCCTTGGGCTATGGTTATCGAAGCTTGTGGCTTATTGCCTTAGCTTTTGATTGTAAGAGCTTTTGCTCAAGAATTGTTATCAATGAAAAAGTGGAAATTCACATTCAAAAAGATAGTAATCTTAAATTAATACTTTAAAGTTTAAGGATATGGTTGTAAAAGTGATGAAAGATTGAGATGGTTAATGAAGTTTTTTTTTTTTTTTTTCCACACACATATATATATATTCTCATTCCATAATGAAAAGACTGTATCTGTATGTGTGTCAAACCCAAAAGATAAGGTCATCAACAGGCAGAATCACACACACAACATGTTCCTAGAGGGCAAAAACATAATGATCTATAGGCCTGTTTGGCAAACCCTTTTTTTTTTTTTTTTTTTTTTCAACTCAATTTTTTTCAAAAGTTAACTTTCTTCCACAATTCAAATTTATTCAACTTAACTCAAAAAATAATATTTATATCCGTAAAAAATAAAAATAAATAAATAAATAAAATTTGGAGGGTGGATCAACCTCTCCCAAAACTTTTGGGGGTGGCCTAAAAGTTTTCGGGGGTGGCTCGACAACCCTAAAACATTTCAAGAGTGGCTAATCCACCCCCTGGGAGGTGGCCGAGCCACCCCCAAGCAATTTTCGGGGGTAGTTCGAAACCACCCAAAAACTTTTTTTTTTTTTTTATTCAGTTTTTTTTTAAAGAATTAAAATATAATTTTTTTTTTATCCATTTTTAATTTTACCTTTTCCAAATATATTCACCTACCCAGGGGCAACTCAACCCTTAGGTGAATTATGCGGCCGCCTAAGGCCCCCAATTTAATAAGGCCAAAAAAAAAATTAATGAAGATTTTATTCATTAAAAAAAAAAGCCATAATTATAGTCAATATTATCTAATTAAGGCCCTAAATTATGGTAAAATTTAAATAAGTAATTAATAGTAACTTTTGTCTACACGTAATTAATTAATAATTATGGTAAATAAGTAATTATAGTCAATATTTTCGAATTAAGGCCCAAAATTATGGTAAAATTTATAACATTAAATAAGAAAATTAAATAATAGCTTCTTTCCACGCGCAACATTTAAAAATATAGCATTTATTATTGGAGTCAAATTATTGGAATCTAACGTTCACAATAAAATGGAAAGAAACAAAAATTAAATGTTAAGAATATGAAAAGTTTCTAAATATTTTATTCAATTACGAACTTCTCTCTTTATAAGTTTTCATTTTTTTCTCTTTATTTCTCTATTAAACTCTTATTCAAATTCGAATTCTTCTCTTATTCTCAAATTTCATTAATTTTCAACAACTCATTATTTAAGTCTTGAAAATCACTTCATATATTATCAGTGATAAAAAAAAGTTACTTACCAAAAAAGCTTGATGGTTTAGATTTATTTTCATAACTAAAAGTTTTAAAAGAAATTTTACAAATAAAAGAAAGTTCTCCAATTGACACATCAAATTATATAAAAAGACTTGATTATTTTCCTAATGCATGTATTGCTTATAAAATTGTATTGACAATACCTGTAACAGTTGTTTTTGCAAAAAGAAGTTTTTCAAAATTAAAATTGATAAAATCATACTTAAGATCAACAATGTCACAAGAAAGATTAAATGGATTAGCAATATTATCAATTGAAAAGGGAATACTAGAAAAAATTTAATATAAAACTTTAATAAGTAATTTTGCATCCTAAAAAGTGAGAAGAATGATTTTTAAATAAAAATTTAATATTTAATTAATATTAAATTTTTTTTTAAAAGGCCTCATTTAACTTCTCGCCTTAGGCTCCAAAATATATCAAGCCGGCCCTGCACCTACCTCACCATTTTTTTTAAACTATCTAAATATAATTCTATTTTTTTTTTCTCAATATTTATAAAATCAACAAAAAATCAAATAAAATTAAACATCCTAACGAGCATATACATAGAACCTTACTTCAACCGTGCTGTTTGTCGGAAGAGTGATAGTCCAACAATTTTGAGTACTATAAAATTTCAAATACTTGGTGAACAACTAAAGTACTTGTACTTGCAAGACGAGGTATTTCCATCATGTTAAGAGAAATGAAAAAGAAACTATTTCATTCATAAAAAAAAAAAAAATCTATTTCTTACGTGTTTAATAATTTAATTTGAATAAAATGCTTTTCACGTGTATTTTTCGGAAAAAAAACTGGACTTAATCCTTTTCAATATTGAATATATCACACATTTTGCAATATCTCCCATACTCTCGTCATCTCAATCTTTCAATTTAGTTAATGTAGTCTATTAATTTATCATTGAGTTGTAATGTCTCTAATGACAGAGTTAGAATTTTAGTTAAGAAGAATCAAGATTTAAAAAATAAAGTTGAATAAAAATAATTAAAAATAGTGTTAATATACTGTAATCATCTTAACTAAAAAACCACTTTTAATAAAACTCCACAAATTAGCAGCTACAATACTTAAATCCATCGATCTGAATTCGTCAACCTTAACAACAATTTGAAATTCTATTGTGCGTCTCAAAGATATAAGAGCATAATATATTGTGGTAGGTTTTGAATTTTAGAGCTTACAGGCTACAGCCAAAATGAGAGGTTAGATGCTAGGTCTCCCTAATGCTTTGACTACCCTAGAAAGAATAATTTATTAGTAACATTAAAATATTCACTTGCTTAAAGAAAAGAAAAAAAAAGTTATTATATGCTTAAAGCCAAATATTTCGAATAAAGACATAAATTTTTTACAAATTGATTTGTAAGAAATTTTTATAAATTAGCCTATAAAAGTAATATATGTCTTTTAAGCATGTGAGAAGTATATACTTTGTTGTTAATTTTATTAAAAAAACATATGAGAAACACATACTATTAAAAAAAGCTTGTATGTCTTCACATGCTAAAACACATGTCACTTTTAAAGACTAATTTGTTATAAATTTCTGTCATTCGAATAATACAGATATTTTGTATTGGCTAGTTGCTAGGTCTCAAATGCTATATGTGATTAACCCATAAAGTGAATTCCGGGAGCTGATCTCTCTAAAACATGCTATAATTGCAAAAATATTTACCCCATCAGTTTCCAACGGACCCAACATTGGAAACTGATGAGTTAGTTCATGATGCATTGTTTGTTAATAGCATGCATTGTTCACTCATGAGTAGGTAATGCAAGTGTTGTGTTAATAACATACTAATACTCTTTAGATTTGTTAATAGCATGCATTGTTCAACAAAATGATCATCCAAATTAACTTGTCTATAAATAGGTAGTTTTATATTCGCATTAAACCATCTATCTTTCTCCTCACTCCCAAACAACAAACTTCCTTACTCCCTACTAGTAGAGGATGTCATGCAAATACTAGGGACACGTTTGGTACGCGGAATGGTTATTCTAAAGAATAGTCTTTATTAAGAATGAAATGATTAAAATGGATTAACTTTGGAATAGTCATTTCGATAATCATAATAGAATAGCTATTCTAAGGCTAATTTATTACACTTATTTCATTCTTAACAAAGACTAATCTAAAGAATAGTCATTCCATGTACCAAACATAACCTAAATTAATCTTGACATCCTCTGCTTTCAGCTATAATTGATCATTGCATATAGAGCCTTGCATACACGCTTTTGTAATGTGTGATGTGTTCAATAACATGTAAGTTTTTGAAAAATGGTTAGAAAATTGGTGAATTAGAAAGTTAGAACTATGGTCACTATGGTCTACGGTGGCTATTCTTTGACCAAAAATCCAATTCAAGTTAAATACAAATGGAATTTTTTGGATACTTACCGTCAACTTGATGTAATATTAGATCAGCAAAAAAAAGGTTGCAAAATCATTCATTAAAAAAAAAAAAGAGTTGCAATATACCTAAAAAAGGAGAAAAGCCAAAAATGAATGAAAAATATTACCTAGCTTTTTATTTTGTCAAATGAATCCCTAACTTAATTAACCTCAGGACCTGTATTTTTTTCCATAAAAGAAGAATGTCCTTTATTTCTCTTTCTCTAATGTAGTAGTCATTGAGCAGGAAAAAAAGAAAAAAGAAAAATGGATCATGAGAAGTATTACTAGGTGAAGGATTTCTTGGCAAGAGAGTTCACAGTTGGTGCTTATTTCCCTTTGGACTTAACATGGATGGCGATTTAGCTTCATGAATTTGGAGCCTAATCAACCTTGTATGTAATTAGGGGCAACTAGTCCACATTATCTTTCAGTATTCCTTTGCCAACAAATCTTAGCTTAAGCACATACAAAATCCCTTTCATTTCAAATAAAATGGAGATGAATTATTTCATGGTCTAAATTAAATTTTACAAATTATAATGGTGACATGGTGCCATATATTTGCATACACATCGTTAAATGCTATAAACTCTAATATGGACAATGAAATGATAGAGGATCCTGTATATAATACATAGCAGTCAAAAAAAGAAGCTTGTCTATCCCATTAGCCTACAGGTACATGTAATTTTAGCTTGATGTATGTCTCTGTCTCTGAGTTGAGGTATGGCTCATTCAGAATTCTGTTATCACTGTTCTATAGTACTTGGTGTTATGAGGCAAAGAAGGTGATCAATATGAATTCAAATCCTAACAGAAATCTTCTTTGACTAATTAGAGAAACAAATGCTAAGGTGATCAATACTAAATATACCAAGA
Organism: Betula pendula; assembly: GCA_900184695.1. NCBI lineage: Eukaryota > Viridiplantae > Streptophyta > Magnoliopsida > Fagales > Betulaceae > Betula > Betula pendula. Next base: position 151,147 of record FXXK01001212.1, read on the forward strand.
GAAACAAATGCGATGGGAAGAACTCTTACCAAAAACACACATGAATATGGTTCTAATTGCCGATTTAGAGCTAACAATTAAATATATATGGATTTTGTGCAAGTATAAAATTAACAAAAACTTTGGACACAAGGTAAACGGGCTCGAAGGATTAAGTCGAGAAAATGGATTCGTTAAGAAACTGACAAAAACAAGTTAATCTACACTTGATTTAAATAGAGAGGAGTCAACAACCAAGTTTAGAGATTTAAATAAACAGGAGACAACAACCAAGTTAATCTGAACTTGATTCGTCTCCATAATACGAAGCTTATAAACCTTTTTCGAGTATTGCCCATAGCCCACCCCTAACGAATGGTTCTTGTGGCTATTGTGTGGCTGCCGAGCGGCAAAATAATATTTCCATCAGTTTTTTAGAGTCATGACACAAAGAGGAGTTCATGAAGTGTACGGGCAAGGAATGCAAAGTGCATTCACTCATGCCTTCCATTTTAATTAGGCAATTTATTGAGAATATCATTATAAGGAACTCAACAAAGAATGGTTGTGTTAATTCATTTTTAACACCTTTTTTCAATAAATACTTAAATTTGTTTTTCATGATAGTTGACGCAAATGATTTACTATGTGTTATCATGCTTAACGAGTAGAAAGTTTGCCTGAGAAGATTTATGACATCCACTTCTTTTCTTTTCTTTTTTCGTATATGCCACTATTTTCTAATTTCATCCTATCTGCGTTCATAGCATGCATCAGCCATACTGATACACATCAAGATCAAGCCTAGTCCACAGGTTTTAAGTCACGTCCCTAGGTTGAAAATTAAAAGATGCCCCGAAGGCTGTCATATTTGTTTGAATATTTACTCATATTTAGCTCAGCCACAAAATTAAGATCAAAGAGTAGGGGGAGTAGGCCAGGTATTTGGAAAACGAAAAAAAAAAAAAAAAAGCAAAGGATTCACATCCTATGCAATACCTTATGTCAACCTTTGAGAGAGAGAGAGAGAGAGAGAATTGAGGCAAACTAAAAATTCCATTAAGCAAGCAGTTCCACCTACAACGTATGAGCATTAATTAATTAAACTCTACCTACTATAGTCAAAATTTAGTTTATACAAGTGTACGTCTTTGTGAAAGAGTCGAGGCAAACACTAAATGTCAATCACAAACCAAATTCAAGACGGCCTGACAGCCCATGTGCCTCAATTGCACTTACTGAGGCACATGGGCACCCATGAGCAGTTTATGCATTATTTACAAAAACATGGGCTCCCAATTCCCATGAGTAGTTCATGCGAATTTCATATTTACAAAACATTCAAGACCCCTGACTCTGAGTAGTTCATGTATTGTTCATGCAACTCACCCATGACTATGAGTACTTCATGCAAGTTTCATGTTTATAACATGTTAATAGCACGCATTGTTCAACAAATGGTCGTTCAAATTTGTCTATAAAATAAATAAATAATTCATGATTTGTGTTAAGCCTGCTCCCTTCCTCCCCTACTCCCATAACTCGTCTACGGTTGTCCAAATGCCATACTTCTTCTTATAAAATCAGCTCCCTTAGACTTTTGTAATGCAAATAAAATCATTCAGGGAATACGTAAGAAAATAGAATTTTGTTCGAAGTTTCACATTGTTAGAGAGACTAATCTTTGTGCTCTTTATAAGATTGTAGTATCCTTTCACTATTCAATGTGTCTTTTATAGTTAAGCTCATCTTTTACATATTATGTTAATTCTAATATGGTATTAAAGCCAAAGGTCCAAAGTTTTCAGTTTATGTGGCCACACCGTCACCCGTTTCCAGTTGTTGGCTTAGATATTATTTCGCCACATGTGAGGGAGCGTGTTAGAAGTCCAACACTGTTGGGAAAACTAGTTATTATGCTCTTTATAAGATTGTGGCATTCCTTATTCTTCATTTGTCTTTTGGAGTTGAGTTAGGTCTCCCTTTCACATATTGTGTTAATTCTAATATTTGAAAAAACAAATTTGTCTGCCACAAGCTATTTGAAAAAACTTATAAACCACATATATCAAAATAGAATTTAATCCTTCCAACCGAAAAAAAAAAAAACTCTTGTTTTATATGGCATATGTGACAAAGCATTAAGCCCTCCTTGTCGTTCACAATTTCATAATATAATATAATAACGATATTATATTAGATTTCCTTTAGAACAAAAATTGCTTAGATATGTATTAGATTGATGAAGATTTATTGGATTTAACTCCTTTGCATATAATAGGTTGATTGAATTTTTCCACTAATTTGAAAAATTTTACTCTCCTTCTAAGCATGGAGATTTCATTAATTGATAATTGTCTCTTAATACGGCTCACCAGAGACACATTATACAGTAGTTTGGTTTAAGTTCACTGACCAATGTAGTGTTATATCCACATTAACGTTCCATCCACAATAGACCGCGCCAATGAATAAAGCATCCAATCGTCACTCAACGTGTACTGCGAAAGCCATTGGTTTATTTAGTACTTTGGTAAAAGAAACAATTGTAAATACGGATAAAATTTCAGATACATATTGATACACAAAGATTTCACTGTTTTAGGCTGGGGCCAAGAAACCCGCTAAGGGCGTCGGCCAGCCCAGCCCAGAGAGGCACTTAGCGGGCAAAAAGCCTTTAAAGCACATGTTGGCATGTTGCAGTAACTACTTTTTACTAACCTATAACAAAAAATAACTTGTTAAAATTTATTACAAATAGACAAACATTCCCTTCCAATCTCATATTGCCACACGCCTCTTCAATTCTCCACCAAAGTCGTTCCCCATTTACAATTGTGACGGTCCATCGACCAAACAACCCAAGACATAAATGCATCATTGGAAAATGAATTTTATCGTCTGCATTCATAGCATCAGCATGCATCAGCCACAGCCCACACGGCTGGCAATTTATCATGTTCTGACAAAAGCTCTCTCAATAATTCGTAGAGAGTCTCCTCAACGTAAAAGGATCCTCTCCATTTCAAAAGAAATGGAGAGGCGCCGGTCAAGCCAAATTCAGTGGCAAACAGCTTGTACCTCCTGCTCCTGCTCCTCTATATAAAGAGGGCAACCCCTCTCTCTTTTCACACCTTCACCATTCGCAATTCCCTTCACCGATATAAATGGCTAACATTTGGTCGGTCCTTTTTGACAAAATTTTGTCTCCGAAGGATATCAATGATAACACCATACGGAGTAGTCTGAATGGTGAATATCTGCATTTCCGGAACACTATTTCCTTCGGTTTCCCTCCCTTCGAAAAAATCTCAATAGTTACTGTTGGGAAATATTTCCCTCAATCCAGCCCATCTACATAACTTCTACTGGTGGGTTGATTAAAATCCATTAGGCCTCAGTTTCAGTCTCAACCTTCTCAGTCTCGGTCTTAGACTTCTCAGTCTTGGTCTCAGACTTTTCAAACTTCTCAGTCTCGGTCTCAGACTTCTCAGTCTTCTCAGTCTCGGTCTCAGACTTCTCAGTCTCAGTCTCAGACTTTTGAGATTTCTCAATCTCGGTCTCAGACTTCTCAGACTTCTCAGCCTTCTCAGTCTTGGTCTCAGACTTCTCAGCCTTCTCAGTCTTGGTCTCAGACTTCTCAGTCTCGGTCTCAGACTTCTCAGCCTTCTCAGTCTTGGTCTCAGACTTCTCAGTCTCGGTCTCAGACTTCTCAGCCTTCTCAGTCTTGGTCTCAGACTTCTCAACTTTCTCAGTATTGGTCTCAGATTTCTCAGTCTCAGACTTCTCAGTCTTAGACTTCTCAGTCTCAGTCTCGGTCTCAGACTCAACCTTAGTCTCAATCTCAGTTTAGTCTTAGTCTCAGCCTCAGTCAGCCTCAGCTCAGCTTCAGTCTCAGTCAATTCAGGAAACCTAATCTAGAAAGAGTTATTATCGATATTAAACATTATAATGAGATAAAGCAACGATGTGCACAGGTCCATGAAGATACGTCCTTATCCCGATGTGATAAGAAGGACAAGAGGAAGAAGAATCATTCCCAAAAAGGAATATTATTGCGATTAGCTTTAGTCTCGGATAATCCTAGATAAACTCTTATCTCATCTAATTGGGGATAAGAATTCTACTCGAATTTCAACTAACAGTTCTATTCATATTCAAATAAGAAAATTCTATTCAGACTCAGATAAGAAGATGCCTAAGCTGAATAAACTCCTAGCCTATAAATAGGCCCATACTATCAGGTATCAACGGACTGAAATATCTGAACTCTTATTTTCTAAAGAATCAATCTTTCAGATACTGACTTAGGCATCAGAGTGGGATTTAGCCGGCACCTCCGACAAACCCCTTTGTTCATGTTTATTGTTTTGCAGCTATCAAAGAAATTATCAACAAAAGCATACGTCACCATACCGGAAACTGTATCAACAGTTACTATTGTCACATTCAACGGAAATGCTTATGAGCACTGCACGTTAAAGTATGTAGTCAAAGGTAATCAGGGCAAATTTAAGCTAAAGCTTATTGGGAACTATAATCTCAAGGTCAACAGGCTAATTGAGGCCAAATACCGGTGGATTGGCCCTCGCCTTCATATTAGGCTGCAGCCGGCGGTGAGCCCCGAGTTTCGAGTGGATTTAAATAATGAGTCCATGCCGTTTACACAGATGGATGTCACTCCATTTTATGAGTGTCAATGCTAAAGGATTTAGAATAAAGGCAACGTCGACGCTGATGATTAATTATCAGTGTCTGAACTGCTAAGTCAACGCTGATAAATGGACAATTAGATCAGCTTAACAGCGTCGACATTGAGTCGACGCTGATGATGAAGTATCAGCATCGACCTAGAATCGATGCTGATAATGGGTGGTAGTGTATTAGCGTCGACTTAAGTCGATGCTAATGACCTAGATAGTAAAATAAAAAATAAAACATTATCAGCATCGACTTATGTCGATGCTGATAATGACCGAGATAGCAAAAAAAACATCATCAGCATCGACATAAGTCGATGCTAATGATGTTTTTTTTTTTTTGGTTATATATAAAAAATTATTTATATAATTTCAAAGATACAATAAAGTAAACATGATATAATACAATTAGACCAATATTGCACCACATATAATATATGATAATAAATTCTACAATTAAAATGGACCATTAATTTCATAACTTCAAGTTCAATTGTTGAATACATTTCACAGAGCATACAAAACAATAGATCTAAGTATAATTTCAATACTGTAAAGCTCATAAAAAAATATAATCTCTAACATCAAATCCTTCACTTCTCGTTCCTGTAGGGATAACATCAAGACTACCCACCAACAACTCGGATCTGTTGTTTCACCTACAGTGACCAAACAGAGGGAAA
>FXXK01001212.1:162923-250788 GCA_900184695.1 Betula pendula
TAAAACCCCTTAGCTCCCCCTTTCCCCGAAATCCCACACCATGCGCTACAATATTCTCAAACGCATGCCCAGGAAGTCATAGATCTAAGTTTTTAATGAAAATTAACCACAGTTTTTGAGAAAAAGATTCGTATATTGCTTCCACAAGACAATCTTTGCGGGCAGCTGGGAGAGGATGATTCGCACCGCTTGTGTGAGAAATAATCCAATTTTTTAAATTTTATATTAGTTTTTTAATATTAAATTTAACGTGTCTTGCAGGAGAATCTATTGTCAACAAACAAGAGCATGCTCCAAAGAACCAAAACCAGACAACCAACTCGAAGATAGGGTATGAATATTTACGTTGTAATTCTTAAATATGATTTGAAGTATGACATTGTCTAAATGCTATCAAATTCTTCAACAAAAATATAGATGGTTTATCATATTAATATCAAAAAGCATGATCCACATATTAGACAATCAACACCATTTCTTAGGGAAAACAAAAAACAAAACAATAACCTTAAGATGGTCTTGTGGAAGCAGTATTCCACTTCTTCCTCTGGATATGAACTACTCCAATCCCTTTCCACTTCACGAACTGGGTCTGAATGGAAGTGCCCTTAGGCGTGCTACTATAACAAACAAACACACAAATTAAAAAACCTAAACACACAAAATAATAGATGAATCCGAAAATAATAATGGTCTCTTAGCTGAACATGAAACTGTACTTGAGAGCGAGGGGGAATGAGTCACTACGAACCGAAATTTTCAACTTGCCTTATCTTTTAAGGCCCCCACCAAAAGCCACAAATCAGCATTAAAAATTGCTCCTGGCCTTTCTTTATGAAATTAAATTCAGGACTGGTCCCAATGCTTTCCGGATCCTCTCTGTCCTTGCCCCAATTTATACAAGTAAATCGGTCTTCTAAGGTGCCCAAGGGGCTTTCTTTGTGAGTCCTTAAGATCTCGAAAGGGCATTCTAAGTTGTTGTCATGGGAAAGGACTGGAAAGCCTTTGTCTCTCTTGCAGCTCCTCTTCCTGGGCTCCCTGCTCTATACTTTTTCATGACCCACCACCTGACTAGCCTGAATCACATGCCTAAGAAGGACCCCTAGAACCCGTCTTCTCTTCGTTTGGTGAAGGTAAATATGTGGCATGAGCACGTAGCTCACCCACTCAATTGAGATCTATTCCCCTCTTTGACTGGAAACAGCTCCTGGGCTTTCTTAATGAAATTAAATTCAGGACTGGTCCCAATGCTTTCCGAATCCTCTATGTGATCTTCCCTTTGGAGCTGGAGCTAGTAGGCAGAGCTTGGCATCGTCTGTTACGAACCTAAGTTCGTAACGGGATAATTTAGGTTCGTAGAGGGAACCTAGACTTTTTAGATTCTTAGAGGGAACCTAGACCTCACAACGCAAGCGCTGAATTTGATTAATTCTTCTCTGCTTTATTCATAACATAACAACCTTTAAATATAAGAACTATTACAACGTACCTAAGGGAAATTAGGGCTGAGTCATCAATTAAGCTGCTCTTAAAGAAATATTCTTATGAATATACATACCTAATATGACTTATACTACTTAACGTAATTCATAGATATTATTCATAGTTTGGGAAGTATCGTAACATTCTTTACCCCTTAAAATAGACCTTGTCCTCAAGGTCGAAATCTAAAAAGCTAAAAGTAAAATCAGCCATTATCGAACAACATCTATTTTCTACATGTTTCTCATCAATTTCTTCCAAGCTCTCTTTTTGCTTTTGAATCGGGCCCTTGTGCCATGTAGCCTCACATGCTAGAAGATAGTCCATGATGTCAATGATGCATTGAATATCAATAGTTTTGTAAACACTAATAGGAACCAAAGCAGTATCATTCTCAATATTTTCATCAACATAGTAGTATTTACCAACCATATCGAAATCCATCTTCGGGTCCATTATCTCTAAAGCAGGCATGGCTACAAAAAGATTGAAATTTTCTCCATGAATAAGCTCATCATCTTGAAGATCTTTACATGTGGCACCGTTGGTGTTTTTTAGAGTAGAAGATCTTTGTGAAGGAATCGTTGGTGTTTCTGGTTGATTGGCAGCGGTGCGTGTATCTTCGGTTGGTTGGGTTAGTGGTGGAGATGGGCGTGGGAAATTCGGTTTTTGTGGTGATGGAGCGGAAATATTACTGTGGTGTGAAGGGGTCCAATGGGCTGGTGTGTATGGCTGAGATGGTTGTGGAGATGGCATCGGTGGTTGCTCTTGCATAAGTTGATCCATACGTGAATTCATGGCAGCAAATAACTTTCTTACCTCATGCATCTCTGAATCAATCATTGCCTCGAACTAATGAAGTATTTGATCGAAACTGGAAAATGATGATGAAGCCATTGCTGGCTCTGATACCAAGTTGTTACGAACCTAAGTTCGTAACGGGATAATTTAGGTTCGTAGAAGGAACCTAGACCTCACAACGCAAGCGCAGAATTTGATTAATTCTTCTCTGCTTTATTCATAACATAACAACCTTTAAATAGAGGAACTATTACAACGTACCTAAGGGAAATTAGGGCTGAGTCATCAATTAAGCTGCTCTTAAGGAAATATTCTTATGAATATACATACCTAATATGACTTATACTACTTAACGTAATTCATAGATATTATTCCTAGTTTGGGAAGTATCGTAACATCGTCCTACAGACGAGCTTCTAGTAGCATGACATTTCGTGCAAGAACTAGCTCTGACTTTGGGCTATCTGTATGGTCTCATGACCAATGCTGAATTCGAACTTCTTGAGAGAACTACTCTACCTTCCCTCTGATGCATTCATCTATTAAGAAACCTTATCCNAGAGGACTTGCAGCCACAACCACCAAACTGTCATTTCAACCAAGGTGGACATGTTCAACATAAATGCTAACAAACAAATAACGGCTCCTGAGGAGCCTATTGTCTCATCAACAGTAACCAGTCACATCAAAATCAAGTGCAGACATATAACTAATGCATAACCACAAACAAGATTTACCTGCTAAATATGATATCAGTTACGGCATCATCATCTAATACAGGCGCAACTTCCTCTTTCTTACTCTCCCGGAAGAGAGCTCCAAGTATTCCCTTTGGTCTTCGGCACTGTTATAAACAACATGTCAAAAACACAATGAAACGGCTTGGAAATCTAAGCTGCAAACTTCTGCTAAACAAATATACAAACTAACCTTGTATTATTGTCGAAGAAACCAAATTGAAAATCTCAAACCTAGATGATAGCTATTAGATAATTCAGATTCATTCTCATCAGCTTCTCAAAACTACATATACCCAAAGCAGAAAAAATGGAAAGCTTTCGTTTGCTTGTTTATGCTTATGATGATCCAAACATATATTGCCTGTAAAAGAAGGTACAAATCAAAATTTCAAGAAAGATATACTCTTTGATCTAAACATAATAGACTAATGCTTGGTACAAAGATTCACATCCCTCTTCAAAATTGCAGCCAATGAATACAAAGCGTAAAGAGTTACGACAATCCAATCAAATAATTATTTAATTTATTAAGAGATCAGATTAAGAGTAACTAATCTACCTGGGAACTCCAGCCAATAACACCAATCTTCTTAATCCCCTTGAACACATCTGGCAGCAAAGGGAACAAATCCCTCCCTCCTCTCACGGATTGCATTGCCTATGCTTCTCTCTTGGCATCCTGCATACACTTAGAAATAAAATTGAGAAAGATATTTATACTCCCTTGCATTGTTTACTCAAGGTTTTGGAACCTTGATTAACATGTTAAGGGAGGTTTACTAATTCAAAGTTCTTAAACCAAAAAATGTCTAAAACTCTTAATGAAATACAAACCAAATATGTTCAGTTATGCACATAGAAATACAATCTAAATACAATCCAAATGGACACTGCCAAAAAATTCTCAACTACAAAGTTACTACAACCCAAATGGACACTACCAAAAAATTCCTAGCTACAAAGTTACTCCAAAGCTCCCTCAACTGTTGCCTTGACTTGATTCACCTCCAATTAAGCTCCATCCAAACCTAGAAACAATAGAATTTCATATCATGATCAATAAGCTTTTTAACAATTACTTAATATGTGTGTTTTTGATAAATTAAAGCATTTGGAAAGATTCTCTAACCATCTAGACGTGACAGTATTATTTCCATAGTCTTTTGCATTTTTTCTTGATTTTCCTGCTGCATAGCTATTTTGGCGTTTGCCTCTTCCAGTTGGCTCTTTATGTCTTGCAGTTTACTCTTTGTCTCTTGCAATTCGTTTATCATGAACTTGTTTTTTTTAGACCAAGCAGACGAATCCCTTTAGACGAGCTTGATGGGGTAGGTATGAGATCACACCCCATTCCTCTAACGTAAAATGATCGTGGCCCCCCGAACACTTGTGTACTACTTCTTGCTCCTTAACCATGTCTCCTTCGTCCGTTAATTCAATCATCTTATTCTGCACAAGCCATAGTAAGGTTTAGCTAAATATATACTTCATGGAAGTATTCGTATAATTATTCATGTTCTTCATTAATAAAAATAACGATCGGAGAGTAAACATTTCATTTACTTACATGAAGTATATATAAATGTGTGTGTGTGTGTGTGTAAACATTTCATTTACACACACACACACACACATATATATATATATTATTAAACTGAATAGGACATGAAATGCAATAGGACTGGAAGTGGATCCAGTTTCTCTTTTCTGCACATAATACTCATAATTAACGTATAAAATAAATAATGTTACTTTTATAATGAAACTTCTAACCTTTTTATGAATTTAATGACAATGAACTGTCCCAGCCGTGTATTCTTTTGTTCTTGTCTATTCTCTGCATTTCTTTGACTTTTTCAAGGACATCTCAACCCACAAAAACATATGTCCAAATTCTGTACACTTTATGCAAATCGTAGTCAATCTTTGTCTATTCAGTTTAATAATATATATATATATGTGTGTGTGTGTGTGTGTGTGTGTGTGTGTGTTTACCTTCCATTCATCACGATCATATGAGTCACATATCAGCGACCAGTTATTAGGATCAATCCCATCCACTTTTTCTTCCCTCCCAGCAGCCTTAGCAATGGCCATTGCCACTTCATCGCTTTCTTTAACGCCTTTAAAATGTTTTTTGTAATGCTTCCTATACAGATTGGAGCGAATCCTAGAATAGGCACGACTCATTTTATGATCAACAGCGTTGTTATCCACATTGCAATCCTCGATCCCCAACCGAATGTATGACTAAGACATAATAAATAAGAAAACAATAGTAAAAACATTGTCATGTTATTTATGTAAGTAATATTACCTCAAACATTGAGAGTCATACATTAAAATAGTTTGTTAACGCATTCTTTATGTCAGTTGGGACCTCGGTCTAACAATCATGATGGAGTTCGCACATGTTCCTAACAAGCTCACCAATGTTAGTCGCCAACAGCAATGTATTTTCGCCTACAGGGGTCCGATGTCTTGCAGGGATATCTAACGTGATGGGACCATGCTTAACAACCATTTTATTCAGCTTATTACATTTGTTCCGACCCCTTACCCGTTTGACAGACGTGCTAGCTGTTAGGCAAAACATGATAGTGTAGTCAGTTGAATCAGGCAAAGTATTTTGTAAAATGTCTATAACAAACCCAAATAAAACAAAAAAATACCACTTAATACACATAATTCGTATGCACTCACATGAAGTGGTTGGGGCGGCCCCCTGTGACTCCAATCTTGTCACTGAGTCAATGGGATCAGAAGATTGTTGTGAATGATGGCCCTCTGGCAACTCGTGGGGGACCGAGTTTGAAATATTCGTCTCCCCAACTCTAGAATGGGGAGACCGATTGGCATTCTCGTCAATTAGGCCCCGGCCTCGGCCTGATCCTTGTCTCGTCCTTTGGTTCTCCCCATTCCTGTAATCAATCTGCTGACAATTCAAAAACCAAAAAATTAGATTAGACCTATTTTTTTTTTTTTTAATCAGACTTGTTATAACCATATTGCATGTTAAATTTTTTTAACGAATATAACAATAATCATGCAACTCATTCATCACGAAAAATGTTCTTACAAATATATTAATAGTTTACTAAGCACATATGGCAATGTACATAAAAACACCACACAAAAAAAAAAAAAATTATCAACCAACTTCATAAAATATGTGCCTACACTTGGTACTTACACGAAAATTGTGCCACCGCATTTAACACATATCGTAATCAGAATCGATGTTTGTATCAGTGCTACTTGGAAATGACTATTCGTGTTCAGAGTCGGTATCTTCGTACATGCTAGATAACTCTTCTTCATCATCAAAAGTTGTATCATGGTCCTCGTTTGATGGGTTATCGTTGATGAACATGCTTGCATCAAGTTGTACATATAATTCATCAATAGCTATTGTCGAATCGTCTAGGCGTGATAATAGAGTGGAGTCTCCAACATTTGCTTCATCAACAAGGACACCATTACCCCCAACATATTGACGATCCTGGTATACGTCATCGCTGATTCCCTAGTCATCCTTTTCATTATCTCCCTCTAGTATTGTTGGAATGTCATATACTTTTCTATTAATAAGTTTCTGCACCACTTTCCAATTACCACCCAATTTGGGATCATCCAAGTAAAACATTTGCGAAGCTTGGCATGCTAAGATAAATTGGTCGGATTCATACCATCTACGAGAAGTATTCACAATCGTGAATTCTTAGTCCGTTTGTATTCCCTCTTCTGATCCAGTCTCCCACCAATCACACTCAAATAAGTACAAGAAATTTGGACCAGGGTAACGTAACTCCAAAATGTTCTTCAACTCACCATAGTACTCAATCATCGACGTGTTGTGCTCACCTTGAACAATAATACCACAATTCTGTGTAATGTGATTTTGTGCATATTCTTTTGTGGGATACCTAACCCTGTTCACAATGCAACTTCTATACGATCTAAGCTGACGATCAGGCCCGCATGCAAGATCATATAATTTGTTTGAGCCATTTTTTGCATTATGCCCACTATTGTATAGATGCTTACAAAACCAACGCTCAAAGTTGGTCTCATGTCTTTTTTCAATGTCAGGGCCGCCTTCTCTTTCAATCATATGATAGTGTTCACTACATTAAAAATAAATTTATTGTTAATCATCCACAATGTAAATTTAACATAATGTAAACCTAAAAAACCAGGACCATTGCTAAACTTACTCTATGTTTGATTTCGCTTCCTTGCAGTTGTCAAGCACATACCATCGTGCCCTAGCAAAAGCCTTATCATCCAGTGTTACATATTTTGGTGCTCCAAACGCCCGAACTCGTTGAGAGAACACATCAAATTGTTAGTTCGTTTCTTCCACCCCACCGTCAACATTTCTCTCTTCGCGGTTCCATCTTGTTTCAATCCCCCGAAGATATCTAGAGCAAAAGGTCAAGCACTCATCGACTAGGTAACACTCCGCAATTGACCCCTTCGGACGCGCTCTGTTTTGCACGTACTTCTTATATTTTTCGAGTGTTCTTTCGATCGGATACATCCAACGAAATTGTACTGGACCGGCAAGCTCAGCCTCCCGAGGTAAATGAATTGCTAGATGGATCATAATATCAAAAAATGCTGGCGGAATATCTTTTCCAACTTGCATAGAATCAAGACAATGTCATCCTTCATTTGTTTCAAGACATCTACTTTCAACGTCCTTGCACACAACTACTTAAAAAAAAGTACTTAACTCGGTCAATATTGTTCGTATTTCAGGCGTTAAACATCTCTGAATTGCAACAGGAAGTAGGCATTATAAGAAAACGTGATAATCGTGGCTTTTCATACCCGAAATTTTACCAGGAACCTTATTCATACACCGATTGATGTTAGATGCATACCCGTCAGGAAACTTCACACCTTTCAACCACTCACATAAACTTCTCCTCTCATCTCTTGTCAAGGTGTACTTCGCAAGTGGCATTGACACTGTTGCACCATTTCTCTGCAAGTGCAATTCATTTCGTATACCCATCTCTATTAAATCTTGTCGTGCATTAGCCGTGTCCTTAGTCTTCCCATCAATATTCATCAATGTACCTAGGACACTATCACATATGTTCTTCTCAATATGCATGACATCTAAATTGTGCCGTAATTTCAATCCAGACCAGTAAGGCAACTTGAAGAAAATACTCTTCTTTTTTCAATTCAACTCAATAGCTACACGCTTTCTCTTTGGTGTACTTTTTCCAAACTGCACATCTCTAACATGCATTAGTTGTTGCAACAGTTGATCGCTCAACAGTTTTTCAGGTGCCAATCTATGCTCTTCGTTACCGTCGAACAATTCTTTTCTTTTGCGCCATTCATGCCCCTGAGGAAGCCACCGACGATGACCCATGTAACACATCTTATGCCCATACTTCAAGCTCCTGAACGATGCATCCTTGTTACATACTGGACATGTGAGCTTTCCCTTTGTAGGCCACCCAGATAAGTTTGCATAAGCGGGAAAATCATTTATAGTCCATAATAATGCCACATGCAATTGAAATGTCTCTTTCCTCGATGCATCGTACGTGCTTATGCCTTCATTTCATAATTCGTGCAAATCATCAACCAACGGCCGCAAATACACGTCAATATCGTTTCCAGGTGCCGAGGGCCCAGGGATAAGTAGGGACAATATCAAATTTGGAGCCTTCATACACCTCCACGGAGGTAAATTGTATGGCGTTAATATTACTGGCCATATGCTATATGTTGTACTCATATTTCCAAATGGGTTAAAACCATCACTTGCTAAACCAAGTCGTACGTTGCGGGGATCACTTGCAAACCAATCATATTCTTTATCAAACTCTTTCCACACAATAGAATCGGGTGGATGTCTTAGAGTGTTGCCGTCATCTTCTCATTTATCTTTGTGCCACCGCATTAATCTTTTGACATAAACAATTGTTGTAACCTCGGTTTTATTGGAAAATACCATAAGACCTTTTGAGGAATATTACTTTTTCTGCCATTGCCACTACTCCATCTTGATGTTTTGCATTTTGGGCATTCCACTTTGTCTGCATGTTCCTTCCAAAAAAGTACACAGTCATTCTTGCATGCATGTATCTTTTCGTAACCAAAGCCTAAGTCTTGCCTAACCCGTGTTGCTTCTCTATACGAGCATGGCAATGTCTCTCCATCTGGGAGGGCCTTCTTAAACAATTCAATAAACATATCGAAGGCCTTGTTACTTACGTTGCAAAGTGTCTTTATATGAAGCATCTTTAGTATAAAAGCAATTTTTGATATTTTCTTACAACTTGGATAAATTTCACCCAAACCATCTTCCCACAATCGGTAGAAGGAGCTTCTCTGTTCATGATCGTCGGTTGTTGGACCAGGAGCAGTAGAGAATTCTCCTATGTTGGCATCTAGAAATGTACCCATACAAACATCATCAAACAATTCATCAACCGCATCGACCTCCTCTATCCGTTCACTTGTATCGATGTGCATGTCTGAAGAAGTATTTACCCTAAACTGATATTGTTCCCCATGAAATATCCATCGAGTGTATGTCGGGTTAAATCCATTCATATACAAGTGACCCTCAACCATTTCAATATGATGATAATATCAATTTGCACAATCACAACATGGACACTTTGTCATACCACGTACATCCACACATTTAACTGCCATTCTCATGAATTCCTCCACACCTTCTTGAAATCGCTCTGAAGATCGGGTAGTTTCTCGCATCCAACTCCTATCCATCTCAACGTCCGTATCAAAAGTAACTCCTAACCTACATGTAAGCGCACACATGATTAAAAGTAACAGTAAGTTACCATATTCTAGCTAGAATCGTAATAGGCCAAGTTAAATCTGATTATGAGAATTCATAAAATGTTTATGTCCATAAACAATTCCAGCATAGCCCAAATTTACTCAAAGTTGTATACTTGGCTGAACTAAATTCCAACAACTAAATTATATCAAAATTTATTTTAGTTCCTAATTTACTCAAAATTTCAGCAACTAAATTTTTTAGTTCCTAATTTACTCAAAGTTATTCTCTTGATACCAAATAGTTGTTAAGGATTGGGTTGTTTTCAAATTATATTTAAGAACAGTCAATTTAGTAACATGCATAGGGAATTATATTTTTATTTTGTTTTTCCAACATATTTGATGTGCATTAAACTATGATATACTGCAGATAAAGAATGAAACTCTTGACTCAAGATTTTATCCAATAATAAAAATGTGACATTGTCACATTTCATGGCTGCTATCAAATGTATTACTCTTAAACATGTCCACATTTTTAGTAAGATCTGTTTAATATACTCACAGGCAATCTTCTGTTTAATATACTCACAAGAAGATGGTGCATTTGATTGACTAGTTTGCCTAAAACAAACAACAGATCACAGAAAGCAATCTTAATTTTAAATGGAAGTAGCAAAACAAACTCCCTCACCACAAAACCCATCATGTGGTTGCTGAGAAAACAAAGGAAATGAAAAGAAAGCAACTTTATGAATGTAATAGTTTCGGTTCCTGTTGCCACTCAGAATTGAAAATCTGAACCTGCTTATAATAAAAAGGCACCTACAAGAATCAATTCTACGTAGTGGTATTAGCTTCGTCTTGTAAAGTTCATTCTTTTCTCAGGTACAAATCAATAAAAACATGAATATCTAAAGAGAGAGTAATATCCTTCGAGATTGAAAAATCATGCTTCATTGGCTCCTTAAACATAAAGCATTGCAATGACATAAAATAAAATCTTGATTTCCTTTTCATCCTTAACAACTATTTGGTACTAAATTTATTTTAGTTCCTAATTTACTCAAAGTTCCTAATTTAGCTCACGACGTGACCCAGTCGTGGGTCACGCTGTGACCCCGCCGTGGGTCACCCGTGACCCACGGGCAATGGGTCTAGTTGTGGCAAAACAGTCGTGGGGTCTGGTGGACGAAAGTGGTTGCAAAACTATAAAATGGTGGAGATTGGAGACCTACGGGCGCCGAAGTAGCTGGTGGACAACGGTGGTTGCTGGTGGGCGGCGGTGGTTGCAGGTGGGCGGCAGCAAAATACAAAGGAGCTAGAGAGAGAGAGATTGGCGTTTGAGAAAAAGAGAGAGTGAGAGAGAAGTATGCGTGAGGTTGCAGAGAGAACTTAGTAGAAAAAAAAAAAAAAATTGGGCAAAATTGAAGCTTAAAAGATAGTTGAAAAAAAAAAATTTGTGCAAAATTTTCGCTTAGTGCCATATGTTCCCGCTTGTTTAATTGTAGTTGCAGCTAATAAATTACTATCAACGTCGACATAGTCGACGCTGATAGTAATTTAATTATAACCTTTAGCGTCGACATAAGAAAGTCGATGCTAATAGTATTTTTTAATATTTTAGGAAAAAGTTTACATACCTTTTAAACTACCATCCAATTAACAATGTCCCACTAAATTTTCAATTACGACAATGTTCTCCCTAAATTACCAAGCAATTGTCTATGTCCTCCAATACCAGCAAAAAGATAAAAATGACCTCAAAATTTTTTCAATAAGCCACAAATACCCTTATAAATTAAAAAATAAAAACAAAAAAAAATTTAAAAAAAAAAACAAAAATCTGTATACTTTTTTTTAAAAAAAAATAAATAAATTTATCTAATATTTGAGTGGTAGTTTATTTTTAAAAAAATTGAAAATCTTTATAGTTTTTTAAAAAAAATTTAAATTTGTCCAAATGAGTGGTTGTGTTTAAAAAAAAATTAAAAAGTTATTTTTTTTGTTTATGTTATTTTTTTTTAATTTTAATTTTTTGTTTTTATATATATATTTTTAATTTTATTAATTATATTTTCGTCCTTAAGGGGGACATTGTCAGTTATGGAATTATTATGAAGATCTTCAGTGAATATATAGAACTAAATGTAGTCATTTGATCGTATCATGATCAATCGAACTAATGAATTATGATCGATCGGACATTCGATCAAACCTTTGATTAAACATTCGATCAAACCTTCGATCGGAAATTCGATCAAACCGTCCATTGAATCAAGTTCAATCGATTATTCAATCTTATCACCATCAATCAAACTAATTCATTATGATTGATTGGACATTCGATCAAAGCTTCAATCGTATCAAGTTCAATCGATTATTCGATCTTATCATAATCAACTTGACTATTGCATAAGGATAATACACAATGCATAAAGTTCGATCAATCATTTGATCGTATCACGATTGATCAAACTAATGCGCTATGATTAATTAGTTACTCACTTGGGGTAATTTGATTATTGAGAACCTGGGAATGATGAAGTTTTATTCAATGGTATGAAAAATCCTCAACATTCCTAAACTTACATGACTGTACCTGAACTTTGTGAGAAAGAACAAGAATAACCCCCTTATAGTTACAGTGAAAGCGATAGACATCAGTGGGGAAGGCATGGTGTAGAACCATCAAAGAAAAATGTTCAATCAAACATTCAATCATGTCAAGTTTAATCGATAATTCGATTGTATTACGATCGATCGGAATGATAAATAATACAAAATCTATATAGTGCGATTGATCATTTAATCGTATCATGATCGATATGAATAATGCACTAATATCGATTGGATTGATCTTATCATGATTGATCGGACTAATGCAAATGGGTAGATAATACAAAATCCATATAGTTTGATCAATCATTAGATCGTATCACGATCAATCGGACTAATGCATTAGGATCGATCGGATGTACGATCAAACCTTCAATCATGTCAAGTTCTATCAAACATTTGATCATATCACGGTCAATCAAACTAATGACTATGATAATAAAAAATCCTTAGAGTTCGATTGACTAAACTAATGAACTAGGATTGATCAAACGATCGATAAAACCTTAAATTGTATCAAGTTCAATTGATAATTTCATCGTATCACAATCGATGATGTCCAACGGGAGGATGCTCAATAAATGATCTCAATCAATGATTTTATAGATGAAAGTAAACATACCATATTTGCAAAATATACTTTGAAAAGTTGTCAATTAGTCAGTGACTTAGGTAATTTGAATATTGAGTACTCATGTGGAATGTCTTGATCCACATGACATGATGAAGTCTCTAGACATTGTGACAAAGAACAAAAACCCTTCATGGGACAGCATGATGAAAGTCTTATAGAATGTCTTGATCCATATCACATATTGAGGTCTTTGATATCGTCAAAATTATAATAATATATATATATATATATATATATATATATATATATATATATATATATATATATATAGTATATATAAAATAGTGTATATATATTAAAATTTAGAGAAATAAGGCATTTGCTACAATTCTTCTCCTATCATTTCAATTTTACAATTATCATTAGATATATATATATATATATATAAATATATATATTATAGATATATATATATATAATATATAATATATTATATATATATATATTATATCCTGCACATAGATTCATAGATTCAATGGGTGATGGTGAGAATTGAGAGGATGAAAGAATGATGGTGGTAGATGTGTTAGCATATGTCTAAAATTTAATTAATAGGCTTATAAGGGTTTTATTTTTTTTTTTATTTTAGGCTCAATAGCGTCGACATAGAGCCGATGCTGTTGACATATTATCAGCATCGACATATAAAATGTCGATGCTGTTGTTCTATCTACGTTTTTTTCTATAAAAAAAAAATAATAAAAAAAAAAAAAAAAAAAAAAAAAAAAAAATTTGAAAAATAAAAAATATCAGCGTCGACCCTATAAGTCGACGCTGTTAAACACATTATCAGCATCGACTTCTAAATGTCGATGCTATTGTTCTATTTGAGTTTTTTTAACAAATTTAAAATAAAAAACTATCAGCGTCGACCCATAAGTCGACGCAGTTAAACATATTATCAGCATCGACTTCTAAAGGTCGATGCTGTTGTTCTTTAAATAATTGAAAATCGAAAACTATCAGCGTCGACCCCATAAGTCGACGCTGTTAAACACACTATTAGCATCGACTTCTAGAATGTCGATGCTGTTGTGCTATTGCGTTTTTTGAACAAATTTAAAATTTTTTTTTTTTAAAAAAAAAAAAACTATCAACATCGACCTCATAAGTCGACGCTGTTAAAGACACTATCAGCATCGACTTCTAAAGGTCGATGCTGTTGTTCTTTAAAAAATTGTAAATCGAAAACTATCAGCATCGACCCCATAAGTCGACGCTGTTAAACACACTATCCGCATCGACTACTAAAGGTTGATGATGTTGTTCTTTAAAAAAAAAATTCAAAATCCAAAACTATTAGGGTCGACGCCATAAGTTGACGCTGTTGACACTGATAATACGTCAATAGCATCAACTTCTGAGGTCGACGCTGATAGTGTTTTGCTTGTTATATGTCGACGCTGAAAGTTTATTATTAGCGTCAACCTTGTAAAAGTCGATGTTGATAGTTAATTATCAGCGTCGACTTTGGTGTTGATGCTGATAATGTCGACGTTAATGAACGAATTTCTTGTAGTGTGTAATTTGGATATTTTATTTTTGTTTGATGTTTGATCTATGTGAGCGGACTTGTTCTGTGGTTATTTTGCGTATGTATTGAATTCTTGGCATTGTTTTTTTCTTTAGAAATGGAGATTTTTCTGTTTTGCAGGACCACCCCCATTCAAGTTTTGCAACATGTTTCTTGTAATCTCTTGATTCTCTTAATTTTGCACCAGCAACATTTCTACTCTTATTATCCTTTATTGTGCTTACAGCTGGTGTAGGAAATCACATCTAGCATTTCATTTCCACCAGTCGGGCCGCCCGACGTGTTCAAAACTGGAGGAGCAGTTTATGGTGAGGTTAATATGTGGCTTCAACCAGGAAACTATGGTAAGGGTTCAGTTCAGAGTTGAGTTTCTAATAGATGGATTTTGCATTTGATTATAAGTATGTTGTGGATTACCTCTGATATGGACTTTTTGCCAATGATATTGAAACCAATGAAAAGCTGTTTTACGAAGGTAAGTTGAAAGTGAGTTGGTTTCATAATGTCTTAAAATATTGAGAAATTCATGAAATCTACTCCCGTTATCCAAATCTTCTTTAAATTACTTGATTTAGATATCCCATAGATTCTTAGCATAGAGCTGTCTTAGCTCTTTAACAGGTTTTTCTATTGTTTATGATTGCAGTTGTGAATGTCCTTCCCTCTTCAAGTCTTTGATATACACGTTCAAAGTAATGGTGTCTATTATAACTAGAAGTTTTGACCCAGTATGTTCACTGATAAAAGGCAACCTCTGTTCAAATGTTAGCCTGCTCACATAATCATCGTTAGGTGGAACTGTCATTAAAGGCCATGGTGTGGGTTGGGTTGTTTTTCTACTTGTTACTGAGGCAGGGATACTGGCGTTACAACAAATGTGTGCCCCTTGATCTGTTTCAGTCAATAATCAAGCATCTGGTATTCCTCTTCCGATGTCAATTGCTCATTGGAAGATGCACTAAAAATGCTGCGGCTGGAGATTAAGGGTGCAATGCCTAAAGTTAGATGTTTCCTTATTGCGGGACGCACTAGTGAATATGCGGAATAGGTGTTCCTTTTGATAGGTTACTGAATGATGTTCACAGTCTCCTGTTCCATTCTTTCACATGACTAATCTTGTTGGCTTTCGTATTTCATGTAGATAATGGATTATGCTTCTCTACCACATTTCTGTAGAAAAGAAGGCTCTGGATCATCTCGACATGCAGAAAATGTATATGAAAATTGCTTATCCTTCGACCATCCCTTTCATCAACAGCTCTACGACTACATCAAGCAGCAACGCTTGATGCGTGAGCCTGTTGAACCGATAAAACAGGGTTCTTTTCATGTGGATCTGCCTGAGTCTGCTGCAGAAGGAACGAAAATTGCTAATACTCTAGAATCCGAGTTCCACAAGTTTGGGAATGGGAATGGGATGTCTGACTCGCTACATGGGATAAGGATTGATGATAAATGAAATTATGTAGCTCAGTATCTTTAATGATCTGCCGTGATATATTAAAAGCACTGGATGCCTGTTCGTTTTGTTGGAGCTGCTAGAGAAGGAATGTGGTCTTTCTGGTCCTACCATTGTAGTTATACCATAAAATGAATAGAGCACTCCCATTGGCTTAGCCATTCTAGCAAAAATGCTAGAATGGCTAAGCAAATGGTAAAAACACCCATTTTATCAGATTAGCCATCTTAAAGCCAAAATGCGTTTATCCAAGATTGGTGAACAGTGTAACGCCACTGTTGGCGTTACACTGTTCACCAATCCTTCCCTTAAAAAACTATTTCTTCTCTCTCCCTCTCCCTCTTTTCCCGATACCCAGCTTTCTTTTAAGAACAAAAAAATCTTACCAGCTTTCTGAGGAAGAGCAATCCAATTCCCTCCAGTCCCAGATTTTTCTATGTGCTCTTTCAACTTGGCATCTTCTTCGGGTGACCATGGCCCTCTTTTCACGTTGGCCTTGTCACAACAAGGAGGCAAGGAGCCCTTCCATCTCTCTCTCTCTCTGTTTTCTCTGCTTTCTCTCTGTGCTTTCTCTGTTTCTCACTCTCAGAAACCTCTTCTGTATATGTGTTGCAAATGGGTGCTTTTCTAAACGACGGATGGTTGTGAGGGAGGTGCCTTGTTTCTTCACAATCACAAGACTTGGGGTTTTGGACACTAGAGCTGTATTTATTGAGAAATGCAAGAAGTCAAATGATAGACTTATAAAAATGACATTTTTTAAAAAAAAAAGACATTTTTAAAACAATGACATTTTTTTTAAAAAAAAAAAATGACCATTTGAAAAAAAAATTGTCAAAAAAGTACTATCATTAAAAATGAAATAAAGAAATAATAAACAAAGATAAACAAAGAATAAAAAAAAAATATTTAAAGGATATAGAAAAAGAATAGATAATCGGATGTATGGTGTCTTTTAAAGCCTATTAGCTAAACTAGCAAAAGTAGGTTTTGATTAGCCATTATGGCTAAAAATTTACATAAACCAATGGGAGTGCTCTAACAGTAGTGGCTTATATTATCCCTACATGAATTCAGAGGGAAAAGCTAATATGGTGAATGTAACTTGACAAATTGGTTGGATAGTCAGCTTAAAGTTGCCACCAGCCTGAGATGTTGTAGTGAAGAGAATTCTCTTTTAGTTGCACATATATAAGTTAAATATTAGTAGCTCAGAGGAATCCGTTTTAGCCATTGGCAGTTGTACCTTTGACTGATAACTATGCCGTGCTTTGTCCTCGGATTGCTGGCTGCCATTCCATCAATGTTTTAGGCAAATTTAAAGGGCACTTGGAAAGCAAATCTTAAAATGTGACACGTGTCTCTGCTTTCTTTTTCCAGACCGTATTCATCGCTTGTTTCTGTATTTATATACCTTCTTATCAATTTCTTCTGATAATCCAATGAAAGGGAGAAATTACTCCCAAGAATTTTTGGTTACACAAAACTAGGTTTGACATTCTGTTCTTCTCTTCTGAACAATTAACATTTGCATAATTGTTTTTAACTCCGTGTCACGCCTAGCCAGCCAATGAAAAGCACCGTTGGAGAAAATGGCCGGGCCCGATAAAAAATACAGTTCCTCAATAGGCCATTCTTCTTCCACCCTTCGCCAAGAGTGTTCTCTCAGATTGCATTCCTCAAGAGAATAATTTCTTATTCCATCCCTAACACGCTCAAGCCTATCCCATCGACCGGACCGCACAAAATTTAAAACCTTGTAGTCGTCGTTGACCCAGTCGTATCCAAATGCTAATCCGCTAAAACTACAACTAGAGGGTAATTTCTTGTATTTTCTGATTAATGGGTTCCATATCACAATCTCATCGACGTGATTGTTGCCGATTTTGATGCAAACCAGGCCATTGCAAGAGCCTATAACATCCGATTCCAAGGTTTTTGAGTGGTGCACTGGCTGTTTGATCTTTACGGCCTCGCCGAACCGATCCTCGTTGGAAATATTTACCATGCTGTAAACATGAGGTGGCGGACAGGTCATTAAAATGAGGGCGCGTTCTCTGGAGCGATTGAGATGCAACTTGATGAAATATGAGTCGTTGATTGTTAGGGTGAACCATTGCTTCGAAATGCATTGACAGCGAACAAGAGGTTTGACAGATAGTACGGAAAGTATCTCGGTAATCAACTCTTGCGAGAGAGTTGTCACCTTCATCTTTTGGTGAGTGCATTCCTTCTTTGCCTTTTGGTATGTAAGATCCTTCATCATCCTTGTAGAGTCAGTTAGTTTTGCATACAATATAGGTTAAGGTGGTATATATGGTGATGGTGTGTGCGACAAGCCAGAGTACTGTTCGGTCTACATGATTTCTTAGAAGTTCCCAAATCCAATCCAAAAAGGAATTGGTTTGTTTGGTATCTTATTAAAAGAGTAATAATTACTATAATCAACACCAAGATTCTAACAACCATAATCAGTGCAAAGAATCAAATCAGCTCAATCCTTGCAAAGAATCAAAGGCAATTCCAGCTGTCCATGATTTTACAGTACAATAAATCCCTGCGTGAATCTCTCCATTGATGTAATTTTCCTGTTATAGTTGATACGGGTCGATTCTGATTTGATTTGGCTTACATGATGTAGATTTGCAGTAGTTTAACGGACGGTCAGAATTGCAAGCCTTTTCAAATTTTAAAAGTTAAGAAATACTTCTCAAATTATCATCTAATTAATAATATTTCTCTAAATTTTTAATTATAACAATATTTTTAAAAACTATCAAGTAATTGTTAATATCTCTCAATACCAACAAAAAAGATAAAAATGATCCTATGAATTTTTTAGAAAAAATGTTAAATAAATTTATGGGTAAAAGCACAATTTGAATTCGATTATCAACTTTTTAAATTTTGATTTTGGGAACATAATTTTTTGCTAAATTTGAAGAAGATCCTTCCATCAAAATTAATCGAGTCTGCTGTCAGAGTTTGAAAAATTCGTTAATTAATCAACCAAAACAACATCGCCGTTTAAGGAAATAAATTAATAAATTTACTCTTGCTGAAATAAATTGTGCACATGGTTGGGTTGTATAATTGCCAATATATATCGCGTGATTGAAAAAATTAATAAATAAATGACTGTTCATACCATACTAATAAACAAATAATTTTACTCCTATTTTTATCTCTAACAAAAAGAATTGGCCACTCGATGCAACTTCAATTGCTATTGCATTAGCCTTTGCTGGGTCCACATCTATACCTCTATGATGGACAAAGAAGCCTAAGAATTTCCCAGCAGAGACTCCGAACGCACACTTTAGGAGGTTCAACCATTGTTTATGGGCATAACATCGATCGAAGACTCTCCTCACGATGTGAAAGTGCTTGACTCTTGTTCGGGACTTGAGGACTGTGTCGTCAATATTTTCTTCCATCTCCTTGTGCATCATTAAATGGAATATCGCAGTCATGGCGGTAATGCCCCGACTTACAAACCAAGTCATAAGTGAAAAATATGTGGGTTACTCACATTAAGCTACCATTAGCTTATAGTATCGCAGTGAAAAATAATATGTAACAAATTTTCCTTTTCTTTTGTATCACATACTCACTATTAAATTCATGTAAGAGCTTCAATTTCACATCACAATGTTTTACAAAACTTAAACTTGAACAAAATGTGTCACATGTTTGTAATACTCTGAAAGATTAATCAAGGTTAAGGTGTTCTTGATTAAGGTTTATAGGATGAGAGGGTTGCTGAAAATTTGGATATTTAGACTTTTTTTATTTACACTTACATTAGTGTAAAGGCAGAAAAGTTCGTGTATATAGTACACACAAACGTTCGTGTAAAGTTACATATGCTCGTGACTGTATCGTTTTGCATTGTTCATCTCTGTGCGTACAGTAGGTCATGCACCTGGTGTGTGTGTGTCAGTGAAGAACACACAAACGTTCAGGTTTATAGAATGAGAGGGTTGCTGAAAAGTTGAATATTTAGACTTTTCTGATTTACACTTACATTAGTGTAAAGGCAGAAAAGTTCGTGTATATAGTACACACAAACATTCGTGTAAAGTTACATATGTTCGTGACTGTATCGTTTGGCATTGTTCATCTCTATGCGTGCGTAGGTCATACACTTGGTGTGTGTGTCAGTGAAGAACACACAAACGTTCGTGTAAAGCCATATACGTTCATGTAGCCCATTTTCAAAGTTTATTCAGCAGTTTTTACCCGAGCGTTCCAACTCTATAAATACCTTTCATACCTCGAACTTTCAGCATATTTTCGCCCTATTTGTGAGTAGTTTCTGATAGTGTATGCGTGTGAGGGAGATTCTTGAAGGAGAAGAGGAACTCTTGAGCTTTTTTCTTTAAAGTAGGATAACCTCTCAACCTTAATTTATTTCATCAATTTTTTTAACGTTTCTACCTTTATTTTCGTACTTTAAGTTTCTAGTTTAGAGTTATTGGTTAGGTTAGGCTCTTAGTTTGAGATTTTAGAGTTTTGAACCTTGAAACCCTAGATTTACTATAGTTTTGTGAAGTTAGACGTTCATTAGTTTGCATGTTCGCTCTAGTTTATGTTTTCTGTCCTTAAATACCTTACTTAGAACCTAGGACACACTAGTGAAGATTTAGAAAGACTTAATAGACCACAAATAACTTTCTGGTCGATATAGGAACGTTTGTAACTGTATCAGGAACTTTCGTACACATGCGTTCGTGTGTTACACATACGTTTGTGTCTTCTACACATACGTTTGTGTTTCGGGCAGAATGTCAGTTTTTGGCTAATTAAGTCTTGTAAATGACTTTTACCTAGTCTTAAACTAATAGAGAGATCATTTCTCAGATTCAAAAGTTGGAAATCCTTTGGAAGATTATTTGATTAAGTGTGTAAAATCACACGGATACTTGTTATTGTTATTTTTTCGCATAGAATAATTATTTTTTAGGGTTCATAACTTGCTACTTTGGTTTCAAAAAGTGTCATAGGTGATACCAGTAGTTAACGAAACTACTAAATTAGTACTCCTGTCAAGATTCCGTCCAAAAAGTGAATGGAGCGCCACGTCACTGCCAATTAAAATGCGACACATGTCTAGTGGGCCAGGTTTGAACGTCATGTCAACTAGAAAAATAATAAAACTTAAAACTTAAAAAAAAAAAAGACAATTTTTTTTTAAAAAAAAAAAAACATGGGGTGGCCACCCATCCCCATTTTGGCCAAGGGGATGGCTTGAGCCACCCCCTATGGCTGGCAGAAGGTGGCCGAACCACCCCCATGGTCCATGGGGGTGGTTCAGCTACCCCAGCTTGCAAAAGGGGGTGGCTGAAACCACCCTCAAGAGCCAATGAGAGTGGCCAGCCACCCCCGGCTGGCCCTGGGGTGGTTTCAGCCACCCCCAAGGCCTCGAACTACCCTCAGGTTGTAAAAGGGGGTGGCCGAACCACCCTCATGAACCATGGGCAGTCTAGGATAGCTGAAACCACCCCCAAGGTCCTTGGGGTGGTTCGGCCACCCCCAAGTTGCAAAAGGGGGTGGCCGAACCACCCCATGGACCCTGGCCGGCCATAGGGGTGGCTTGAGCCACCCCATAGCCAAAATGGGGGTGGTCGACCACTCCCACAGGTTTTTTTTTTTTTTAATTATTTAATTATTTTTTAGTTGACATGTCATTAAAACCTGGCCCACTGAACACATGTCGCATTTTAATTGGTAGTGTTGTGACGCTCCGTTAGCTTTTTGGACAGAATCCTAACGGGAGTATTTACTTGGTAGTTTCGTTAACTACAGGTACCATCTGTGACAGTTTTTGAAACCGAGATAACCATTTGTTTTTGACGTAAACCACAGGTATTGAAAAAATTATTAACCCTATTTTTTATATACAAAATATGCATGTTTACAACTTTCATGAAATATCTATTTATGCTTAATTGTGAACTCTATTTGTGAAACGACTGTAATTAACAAAAATAATGAAATGATGAGTTGTGAAAATCATGCATATAAAACACAATGAAAGATTAATGTGCATCGTATGACATAGTACACAATCTTGAGTGGAACAATGGCTATTGATTTATCATTATTACAAGTTAATATATGATCAAGTTATTTATTATTGTGTGTACCGTTGAACCAATGATTATAGTTTATTCTTAAAAAGTAAAGAAAAGAAAAGAGATAAAAAAAAAAAAAAAACAACAACTTCTCGATTCTATCTTCCTCTCATAAAGATTGATGCCAGCCTGGCCGGCCGTCCAAAAACTTTTCTAACACTAACAAAAGCATATTTTCCATGGGAACTAACATTGATGTTGTAGAATAAAGAAATGAGTAATGCCTGCGGTCTCACACTCTGCATCATCAAAATCATTTCTCGCATGAAATCAACGAATCCCTGTTGCCAGAACTCCAAAAATTCAGCATTCAAGAAATCAAAATGGAATGAAAAGGACAAAGAGAAAGAAAAGAGAAAACTGACCTCATCATCATCGTCTCCAAGGAGACCAAACAATGCGGCATCATAGATTGTTCTCTTCCCTTTATCTGACAAAACTGGTATTTTATAACATAAAATTAATGACATGAAATAGAAAAAGGCTATCACGTAATCCAACAGCATTGAATTCTTTTATTTATTTATTTTTCGAATATACCTGAATAAGCCTCTTGGATTTCTTGGAACCGCCTTTTAGCTTCTCCGACGAAAAATAATGCTTTTGCGTGGTATTAAAAATAATCAGATATTTCTGTAAAAAAGAATCTGAGAAGTAGCTGAAAAAGGTATTGGCTAGAAGGTTCGAGAGGTTTCTTAGTAAATGACATTCCAGTCCACAAATTCAGCCTTTTTGCTCGTCAAATCAGCCACAACTCACAAGCGGATGCCACAAAATTACTTGCGTACATATGAAGAAGAATGTGGTGGTCCTTGGAATTGGGTGATTTCTGCCCTACATTTGGGCTTGCAAAGTGCAAATTTGAATTCAACCTAATTACCGAAAAGAATGAATATTAGTGTTCCAACAATGTTTGAGGTATTACTGCTTTTGTTATAATCTCTTAGTGACGGTTTATATTTTATGAAAATGAGTACTACATGATAATTTATATTTTAGTGGCCGATATAATAAGTATCACGTAGAAGTATCATATAGATTGCCACGTAGTAATTCATGTTTTAGTAACTGACATGGTAAGTATCATAATATGGACTACCATGCTGCTTTGTAAAGAACTTATACTAAAAACTATAATACCCTTAACAACACTTTCAGGAAATTTGTCATGCGAAATTCTACTTAGAAAAATATGCTTAATTTCTATTTTTTCCGTAGTAAGAGCATTCTTAGTGAGCTATTCAAATTTAGCTTTCTCTACAAATTTAAAAAAACTCACAAAAATGACCATTTAGCAAGCTCTCTACTCTATTTTAAATTTTACTTTTGTTAAACAAGCTCTCCACATATCAAGACCCAAAAAGTGAATCACTCACACAAATGGTGGTGGTTCAATGGTCTCAAGAAAATCCCCATGAGGTCCGGGCACATACTAGGGCGTGGGGTCAACTCTCTGCAATAGAGAATCACTCACACAAGCCTAATGAGTATTAGCCTCTTTGGGAATCCACTCATGTCCTGGTGGGAATGGACCGGGCTGGTGTCTTGAGGGAGTACATGTGGTTTTCGCCGTCTTGACTCCTCTCGAGCAATTCTCAGCGGGCAAGTGCTACCATAGTAACTAGGGCTGTCAAAACGGGTTGGCGGGTCGGGTTCGGGTTGACCCGCTTGACCCGCCAACCCGTTAAGTTAATAACGTACACGACCCGTTTATTAAACGGGTCACCCGAAACACGACCCGTTTAATAACCGGGTCACCCGGCACGACCCGGCAACCCGTTTAGTTGCCGGGTCGTGCCTTCCGAGTCGGGTTTAATAGACCCGACCCACCCGAATGAATTGAAAATCAGGCTAAATTGCTAATCTGCCTAATCAGAAGACCGAAGGTCCGAAACCGTGAATTGTGAAAGACTGAAAGTGTGTGCCGGTGTGGGAGGCAACGGCGTCGAGGGAGAATCGGGAGATCGAGAGAGAGAGGTCGCCGGCGTGCGTGGGAGGCGACGGCGTCGAGGGAGTCTAGGAGATCTATGGGCTACCGGCTACGGCGTTCGGAGAGAGAGGGAGATCGAGAGAGAGAGCGCCGGCGCTTGCGTTGGAGGCGACGGCGTCGAGGGAGCTGGGAGATCTACGGGCTACCGGCTACGGCGTCCGGAGGAGAGGGGATCGAGAGAGAGAGCGGCGGCCGGCGTGCGTGGGAGGACGGCGTTGAGGGAGTCTGGGAGGCGACGGCGGCGTGCGATTTGTGAATCTGTGACTGTGCGGAATCTGTGGTGAAGACTGAAAACCGGTGTGCAAAGTGCAAACCGGTGCGAGAGAGAGAGAGGAGATTGAGAAATTTTTTTTTTTTGTAAGTAGGAGATTGAGAATTTGAGAGAGAGAGAGATCAGAGATGAAAAACTGATGTGCGGTGCCGGTGAGAAATGAGAATGACGAAGCGTTTCAGTGTTTTTTTTTTTTTTAGCGGGTTACCGGTCACCGGCGGGTTGACCGTTTGACCCGGTAACCCGTTAAGCTAAACCCAAACCCGAAAAATTCGTGTCGTGTTCGTGTCGGGTTCGCGGGTCGTGTCAAAAATTGCCACCCCTAATAGTAACACCCAAGTAGAGTAGCCACAATTGGTCGCCCCCTCCTGCTTTTTTAATTTTTTTTTTTAAAAACAAAAAGAGCCAAAAAGTGAAAGCTATTCAGTTTTTTAAGCTTATATTTTCATTTCATTTCTCTCTCTCATCTACCAATAACAAATAAAGAATTAAAAGAAATATTTAACTAAAATAGAGAAAGACGTAGAGAAGGAGAATTCTTTTCCAAATGGGCTCAAAGATATTTGGTTCCTTTTAAAAGTGACT
Source organism: Betula pendula (assembly GCA_900184695.1). Classification (NCBI taxonomy): domain Eukaryota; kingdom Viridiplantae; phylum Streptophyta; class Magnoliopsida; order Fagales; family Betulaceae; genus Betula; species Betula pendula. The sequence goes on from FXXK01001212.1 coordinate 187,956, forward strand.
CTCCAAATAAAATAAAATAAAATAAAAAAAGTGAATTTTTCTTTTTAAATTTAACTTTTGTTTGATAAGCTCATTAGGAACACACTTTAACATCAAACTCACCTATTTTTTTAAGGATGAGGCTTGGGTGCTGTAAAAATAATTATAGTACCCATGCTCAAAGTTTGAGATTGAATCTCAACCTTTAAAACAACTACAACATGGGTGCTGTAATTATTTTTACAGCACCCAAGCCTCATCCCTTTTTTAACATCAAATTTAGTGGTTTGCTTACATGGCTTTTTAATGATGTGGTGATGATGTGATGATCAATCATGATATGTAACTAACATGAAAAAGTTATTTGTGCAATGTCTACAACTGTCGCAATAGTATTAAATATAACATGCCATTCAGACAAAAAAATTTAACGAAAATGGGACGGAATGAGTGATTTGATAACAAATTAAACTTTAGGATCGATTTGATCAATTTTAAACCCTAAAAAGTGATTTGATCAAAGCTAAGATCAATGCACCGAAGGAGTATTTATTATTTTCTTTTTTGGTTAAATAAATTTGACCTCATTCGGTTTAACAACTTTATTTTTATTCACTTCAGTTTCAATTCGTGCCAGATGATAGTTGCTTATGGCTAAAAACGGAGATGGTCCATCCGTTCATCTTCAATTCAAAAAATTAACAAAAGTCCACATCAGACTAATAAAAAAACTATCACGGAACCATATGCCACATTAAAAATTAAAAAAAAATATTAAAAAATTTGAAAATATTTAATTCGGTGAACAAAATATTTTTGATATATTTATTTTAAGGCCAATTTTATCTTGTAGTTTTTCACATTTCATGTTCTGCATCCAACTGGAGGTATTCCCCGTGCAAATGGCAGAAGAACAATTCAAACATAATGTCTCGTCCCAAGTTGGTTCGAACGGCTGAAATACATTTCAGACAGTAACTCTCGTCGCATACTCATCTCAAGTCAGTTCGGACGGTGGATCGAAATTCCAGATAAAAGGTCTCGTCCCAAGTCAATTCAGACGGTGGATAAAAATTCCAAACAGAAGGTCTCGTCCCAAGTTGGTCCAAATAGAGGATCAAAAGTTTCAAACAAAATGGTTCGTCCTATAGCCATTCCAAGATGGTTCGGACACGCCGCTCTAAAACACCTTGTTTTCATGCGTCATCTAGCACCGTCCGAACAAGACAACTTACCTATCTAGATGCGCTACGATATTTTCCAGAATTTGAAGGATTCGCCTGGTTGCTTCGAAGTCAAGCTTCGAAGTCTATTTAAACATGCTTCATGAATGGGCTTTATTTATGAATTCTGAGACTAAAAATTCAATGTGTACTAAGAGAGAATTTAGGTTTAGATCTTTCATAGTTTATCTCTCCTAGAGTTTAGTTCTTGGCAAACCATACAAACTATTCATCAACTCGTGAAGCCTGTCGGAAGTTCCGATAAAGAAGATTAATAAAAGAATTTTTCAATGGTTCTAGGAGAACTATTGCGGTAGCAAGCAGTTGGTCACTTGTCTAATACAATGGTATGTCTTTTACAAATGTTTTGTAAGTATGAACTCTTTGTAATTTATCATTCTTCTATAGTAGATTGGTTTTCATGGTTTGACTGTTTCGGAGTAGTTTTACTTTTAAACAAGTTCTTCAAAAGGTTTCACTTTGTTACTAAAATATATATGTTGATTGATTTATCGCTTTCATATTATTTGGTGAATGTTTGTGTGATTAAAGAATTTTTAATTTTGAGTTATTTTGATATTCATCTATTCAACCCTCTTTCTACGTGTTGTTTAGATTCTAGCTTTTTATTTTTATTTTTTAATTTTTAATGAGGCATATGGCCACATGGCAATTTTTTATTGGTATGACATTGACTTCCTTTAAATTTTTAGATGGAGGGACCATCTCTGTTTTTAATCATAAGCGAGATATCAATTACGGTACGAATTGAAACCAAAGTCGGCAAAAATAAAATCGTTAAACTATAAGGGATCAAAGGCATTTAACCATATTTTTTTATCTGAATTCACCATATATTTTCTCTATGTAATTTACTAGCACCTTAGCTACTTCTGTTTTTTGCATTAGGATCCAAGGAGCCGGTTAGTTATGCAGTAAGGGCAAATTTGTCTCAAAAAAAGTAAAATTACCAGTTTATTTCTCTTACTTTAATTTATCAGCTCCACTTCATTTTAAATGAAATAAAGAGGATCCTGGTCCCTTTTTTTTTTTTTTTACCTTACAACTAGAATCAATTAACGGTGTTTTGTCCATTTGCACCCACTAATAAGGGGAATTACATCGATTTGATTGACTTGAAAGATTAAACTAACATCTGTCTATATGATTCTCATGTGAAAATCATGTATTCAAGACATATGTCAATTTCATAGACTGAGTTTAAAAAATTTCTTTCAACCTAGTTCAATGAAAACTTTGTCCACAACTTTAGACTTACAGAAAATTGGAGGAGCTATAATGTTAAACCACTGCAATGGCAATTCTTGATTTGTTCCAATTAGCCTCTGATCTTTGGGTTTTATGTTTCATTAGTAGCAAAGAATAGTGGAATGTAGCATCTGTACACAAAAACATCAGTCATCCAATCCACGCAGGCAGGAAATATCTAATGAACTCGCCAGTAGTAGACAATTACAAGCAACTGGAATTATTGCTGCATTCAACTATATATAAGATTACAACAAAAAAATGAAAATGAAGAATATAGTAAAACCTCTCTCCCTCTCCAACGAATTCAAAGAAAAAGAAAAAAAAATCGTAAAAATCACCCACTTAACGTGTCTAAGTACATTTCTATTTTCTATTCCCAGCTTTGCGTTTCATATCCGTTGGAGCTGGCTGCCTCCCATTCCGCTGCAGATGCCCTACCCCATTTGGTAGTTTCCTTGAAGGTGAAGGGCCTAGAGAAGAAGCATTTGCATTCTTACTGCAAAAGTTAGCCATAACTTGTCAAAAACGCATGCTAAATTGACCTGCAGAGAGTATTTAAAAATGGAGTATGGAGTATATAGTATATAGTAACAAACGATCGACTTTAGATTACCTTAGTTCTGGGCTCTTTGCTGGCTTTGGATTGGTTTTCCTAGTTTTTGCCCCTAATCCATTGGTCATGCCAGTTAGTTTTGTATGATTGAATTGCCAAAGCAAATCTGGCTCCGAAGAATCGCTGGTGGCGGCATCAAGATCATCCGTTTCATCGGTACTAGCAATGTTAAACTGGTTGCTTCCCATAAACATATTATAGGATTGATCTGGGTAAATTTTGGAGGAATCTGGGAGATATTTCTGGTAAAATACATCAGCTAAGTCCCCATTATCCGCTGTCCAACCTCCTAAAGGGTTCTCAACTCTGTTTACATCATGCTTGTTTACCATGACCTTATCAACCCACTCACCGGAGCCCATTTCTTTCTCATCCTCCCCGTAATTCTGGCTATGACTAGTCACCGGAGGCCAGGGAGGTGAATTTGCTAATAGCTCGTCAAGATCAAAACTTTGCGCCTTTCGCCTCAGGGCAGAATTGCTATGGAGCTGCAGAATAATTTCATCTAATTTCATGTTTAAGTTCACAAAACTGAAGCAACTGAACAATTGTATATAAGGATACAGAACAAGATACAATTCTGCCAGTATATACATGGGGATAAATCCTTCTACCCTACTCTAATACAAAACTTTGCGTCTTTCAAATCAAGGCAGAATTGCTATGGCGCTGCAGGATAATTTCACCTAATTTCATGTTCAAGTTCACAAAACTAAACCAACTGAACAATTTTATATAAAGATACAGAACAAGATACAAATCTGCCAGTCTATACATGGTGATAAATCCTTCTATCCTATTGTAATGCCCTCACACCAGCACTTTCCATTATAAAACAAATCAAAAGTAGAAAAACATATTCAGCTCTACATACATACATTCAGATAATGGAAGGTCAAAGATCTATGGAGTCATGATCAGAGGATAGTACTTACCTCTATATTGCCTACATCACCCATTGGTTGCCGGCAGCTATTGTGATCTCCCAAAAAACCCGAATCCTGCTTTTTAGATTGAAAAGGTGACATCTCACTAGCTTTCGTCCTGTATTTTCCTGAGCTTCCAGATATAGAATTTGGTGTGCTCTCCGGTTCCCCCTCTTTCCTTGCCATTGCAGCTTTAAGACTGGCCAGCTGAAGAAAAAATTGAAAAGATATATGGAACACTAATACGAATGGACGAGGTTCTTAAATTTACTATTGACGACAATTTAGGAGACAAAGAAAGTGTAAGAACCTGTTCTTTGAGCTCCTTGACATCCGTGCTATCTTTGTTTACTCTGGCAGCACCAAGTTCAACGGTGGCAACTCTCTCTGCAAATTTAAGTGTACTGATTGTTTCTCCAACAGCATCAGGCTCAGGACTTATATGAACAAACATCAGCGTTTTGGCCTGCCCTCCTAAAATTATAATTACAATCTCAAAATCAGAGTAAGAACCTTTCAAGAAATAAGACCATAAAGAGAGAACATAGTTCCCCTCCACTCTTTGAAGAAATGCTTTAGTTTAACCTTACCAAGTGAATCTTGGAGCAGTTGTGTGAGTTTGCTATTTCTATATGGAACATGCGGATTCTTTTGGGCAAGGGAAGCTATCACATCACCCAAAGCTGACAGAGATCTGTTTATATGCTGTGCTTCTTTCAGTCTATCTCCTGTCACCTCAGATTTGTTTACCCTCTCGCTTCCTGCCAGATCAACCAGATGCATACAGCCACGAAGAATAGTTCCAGAAGTCAAGTCTCTTCCTTGAACATGAACAGTCAAACAACTGCAAAATGACAAATCAAAAGAACACAAAAAATCAGCCAAACTAAACAATATTGTCATACAAGCATCCATAGATTTAAGTATATCAAGAATTATGTTCCTACCTATGAGAGCGGCTACTACGGTCATTTAGGGCTGTTGCACCCACTGCACGATTCCTTTGTCCAAGGTTCATCAGATCAATAACATCAGACGTTGATGACACTGGCAGAAGGTTTGCATCTGGTACACTAAGTCCATTATGAGAACTATTACGAATTTCTAATGTATCAACAATTAAGGAAAGCCTTTTGATGGGAGGGGATTCTTAAGCCACATTTGAAAAATCAAGGTATATTGAACTATTTGCCAGTATTGAACTGCAATAACAATCAGTTCAAAAAAATAATGATATTCAGAGCTTTCAGCCTACTATGGCCATCTTGAGAAGTTGAATTAATTCATCAAGATCTAGTTACATGACCATGTCAGTAACAAAACCAAATAACTTGCAAAGGATATCTTTTGTTAGTTCCATCAGTGATAAGGAGGTCCCTAACTTGCTCGTTATAGATCTCAATCATCTGAACAGAAACATCGTAGCAGAAAGTGTCCTTTCTTTGATTTGCTATATGAAACAAATCGCCCAAAGCCCGATAATTTACTCCTTGGCTTTTCTCTGTAAGCTCTCTGGGCCCAGACTAGACATGTAAGCAACAAAAGTTAGCCACATTTGCATAGTTTGACAAACAAACATCAATGCACATATTATATCGAATCCTCATAAATAAATCTTATTGCATCATACCATGGTGTATGTTTTTCCCGATCCTGTTTGTCCATATGCAAATATGCAAACATTGAAACCATCAAGAACAGACCGAATCAAAGGCTGCATATCAGAGAAGACCTCCGCTGCAATACATTAGGAGATAAAAGTGTAAATGTAATGTTAATATCTGAGTATCTGAAAAGTATCTATTTTAAAACCTTACCAACCTTGAGTTGCAGATGGCCCAAAGACCTTGTTGAAGCTAAAAGGCCTCTGGCCTTTTCCATGCTTCGATGGAGTACTGATAGTGATACTTCCATCTTCTATATAATCCACGGTGCTGAAATGATTTGATTGCCCAGACAAGAAAGGTCTCACTCGACAGTAAACCCTAATGCTTCCTGATAAAAAAACAAAAACAAAACCATTTAATCCCATTCTGAATACTTAAGCTTTAGGTAGTCAGTGATTCCTTTATCCCAAGAAGGAAAACAGTGATGTTCTTACCCTTGAGATCCTGCACTTGATTGTATAGCTTGCGATTTTCCTCAAGAACTCTATGATACCCAGAAGCAGCATGAGCTAGGCCATGAATGTGCATACCTACAAAGAAACAAATGAATTCAAATAAGAAAAAATGCCTTTTTTTCCCCTTCTCAAACACCCCTCCAGAAAGAACGGAAATGAAAAAGAAATAGAAAGAACCCAATAAACAAAGAACAATTTCTTTCTGAATCCTACCCAGATTGTGGAACTCCTCATGAAACTTCATTTGCATAAACTGCATACCGGCTTTTGTAGCGTGAAGAGTATGCTTTAGTTCCTATAGAAATGTAAGATTAGCCTTACTGCACTAAGCAGTTGAAGAAACAGAAAAGAGGAAATGGTGGAGGATATGCCAGTACTGTTCATACTTGAATGTCTCCTTGTTGTTGATCAAAGGCCATTTTCTGTTTCAGGAGTTGACTTTTTGATTTCTCGTCAGAAATGTAGGTTTTTGGGACAAATTCCTCTTTCATCACTTTCTCATTTTTGCCTTCAGTCTGAAATATTACAGCAACCAAAAAGAAAATGTCAGAAATCCAAGTTATATTCCAATCATAGGCTATGACATTGAAGACGCGCTTTTTCTAGTGATTCACCAGTGTATATAAACTGTTAGGTACCTGTTCAGATGGTAAAGAACAACAAATTACCTTTTGATTACCAGAAGCAAATTTCAACAACGATTTGTTGCCATGAGAAACAGCCATATCTTTTGGAGTTGTTTTCATCTAAGGGTTACAAATAAATGAATAAATAACGAGTCAGATATGTATTGATTAAGTTAAAGGAAAAGTAGAGGAAAGAAAAACTTGTTTAGGATCCAAGAGAACATGTTTACTGATTTGGAATGTGCATCAATTCCTAGTCCTAGGTTGAATGTCAAAGCACATCCAAATGCATATTTGGTCACCTAATCCATATTGAAAAAGGAGCTCTCTCTGCCCAAATTGTGTTCCTTCTGCTGAAAAAAAGAAAATGATACTTTTGAATAACCAAAGCTAACATACCAGCTCAAATTGGCTTGAAAGGCGATGCTCAAACTCCTCCACAACCTTACTTAGCACAGATTCAACCAACTGTTTCATGCAGAGGAGCAATATTAGCTCAAATAAGTAGTAGCAATAGTATCTGTAATGGGATAAGTAATAGTTATAGCACTTTCAAAGTAACGCCGTAGCGTTAATAATAGTAATTGAATTCTTCTCACAAGTCGAAAAGGGCAATTGGCTTTATCAAGGCTCAGTACACATTTTTCAAGTAGTGAATTGAATGGAACATATACAATGCAGAAAATTACTAAAATTTTATCCAAAGTAGGTTCATAGTTTCATGTCCTTGCACACTGTGGTTCATGATACCATTTGTACTAGGCCCAGCTTGATCAGCAAATTATTCTTAGCTAAGTTCACCAATTTAACAGCAGTTTGTACATTTTAATCCTTACCATAGGAACTTCTTCAGGCTTCTTATCTAATAGAACCGCGCGAACAAGCATAGTCAAGGAACCATTAGTAGGCTGCAAGTAAAAATCCAACAAAATTCAAGCTTCTTCAGTCAATTTGACAAAGCAAATATGTAAACAAGTCTAAAAAGAAAAGTTAAGCTTACCAACCATTTTATTAAACTCAATATCGGAGGACAGCACATTCAAAGATTTTTCACTCATTGAAGAGTTCCTTGACAAGGAATTCGTGAAGGGCTCTGAATTTTTCCTCACGAAAGATTTTGCTGACACCGTTGGCTTCACATTTCCACCAAATTTCCATACCCCATTTCCCCCAGTCTGTTTCCATTCACTGTAGGACTTAACCGCCAGAACACAATTTACAACCCTTCCAGATTTCCCTCCCTGAAATTTAACAAATTTATTTTAAATTACTCAACAAATTTCTATTCGTAAACCGTAGTTCGATCCTCAGCATCTGATGTATGTGAAAAATAGGCTAAAAAGTAACAGAATTTCTATGTTAATGAAAAACAGAGATACTAAATTCCCCAATTCTTTGTATCTCACTACGTTCATTTAAAAATATAACAACTCCACCGTGAAATTATCCTAAGAAATCTTGAGAATCGTGATTCCTGAATACATACTTGTTCCAGATCAGACGCCTCAAAAGTAGGAATTCCCATTTCCTGCACAGCAACCAGGAAATTCCTCACATTCTCAAAGTACTGAAATGCGGACAATGCGGCCCCATCAGGAACCAGAGCAGAATCACATGGGCTTTCCACCACCTAAAAAAAAAAATCAAACGACTGCTTAAACATCTCAAATTCAAAAAAAAAAAAAAAGAGAGACCAAGAATTGAAATGAAGATGAGGATGAGGAAAAGGCTAACCTTGGGCACAGCTCCAGAGTGAACTTTGTTGAGCACATTGCAGAGAATGATCCCACTTCTCAATCCCAGCCTGAACTCCTCCTCCGACGGCTCCGCCGGTAAATCCTTCGCCCCCACTACTCCCACCATCTTCCTCAGCCACCCGGCCGCTTCGTTCCTTCTCGACGCTATCAATCACCAAAACAGAACAAACCCATCAATCACTCGCTCCCATTCATTCACCATAACTAACACAAACTTACTGATTTTTCTCTGTTTGGATGCTGAGAAAATGAAACAAGAAACGAAAAGAAAAAACAAAAAAACAAAAAAATACCAGCTTCCTCAGCTTTTCTAGACTCGAGATCAAGACCTCTGACGCGACTCCCGTGCTGCTGGAGCACGTCCTCCACCACCTCCGCCACCGAGAACGACAATGCCCCCTCCGACGTCGACGCCATCGAACTCATCAAAATCTATCTCGCTTAACTCAAACAAAACTCAGTCGCATTAACTATAGGATATGATACTATATGATCTTTGAAGATTAAGAAGATCTGGAGGAGTTGGGGTTGGCTTGTTTGTTTGATGATGAGATATGATGTTTCTTGTTGGTGGTGTTTGTTTGAGGTTTCTTTGTTACCAATTCATCACAAACATACACACACAGAGAGAGACAGTCACATTCTCCATGACCTTTTGCTTTCTCTTTCTCTCTTTCCTTTTCTCTACAAAAGTGGGTGCTTTCACTCACTGCTCTTTTGCTTTATACTCTCTCTTTCCCCAAAGCTACTCTCCCGAACCTGTACCCGAGCCTCTCCCGGCTTCAAAATCCCAAACTGTTTTTCTTTTTTTTCTTCTTCTTCTTCTTCTTCTTTTGTCTGTATCCCGGTTGCGTTGATGGCGCTTGTAGCTACGCGCCACAATGAGTAAGCAGTGAAAACTTAGCGGTTTAAGTGATTGGACTGTGATTTTTTTTACGCGAATTAAAGGGTGCGTGGGATTTCCAGATTGAGACTTGTTGGGCATAAATGTAGATGGATCTGCGCATATATGCCTATGTACTTGGACCCGAACCGGTGGGCTACATCCGGTCAGTTCCGCTACTCTTTTTTTTTTTATTCGTCAGTTCTGCTACTTGATCTCTCTCTAAAACGCCAAGACCAAAAACAAAAAACCCGCCATATAATGATTTGAAATTGTTGATGATTATTAGGTTAGATTGATACTTGGATTGCGTTTACTAAAATCCAAATTTCCCTCAAATTCGGTTAATTAAATTGATATATGTTTTTAGTACGTGATTCTTATATGTATTTTAAAAATAGACAGTAAGAATCACATAATTTTAGAGTTTTTTTTGGAATTGTGTTGGAAATTGAGCTTTATATCTAAAGAAAGTTTTATAGAAATGTGTGTTTTGACCTTTTTTTTAAGCAAAAAAGTCAAAGAAATACTTTCTAATTTTTTTTACCAAACAGACTATTTTTATTGTGCACAATTTTTTATGTACCAAGAGTATTTTTAACGCACTTCCAAACAATCTCTAAAAAATGATATCAATTTAATAAACTTAATTGAACCCAAAAAAAAAATATATATCAATCCAATTTAAATGAAAACTGTCCTTTAATAAACATAGCAAAGTGCTTTTGTATACCACACAAAATGAATAATGTTCGCCTTTTCAACGGATTAAAAAAAGGGGGGGGTTGGGGGTGGGTGTTAAAAGTTGATTATATTAGTAACAATACATAGGATTAGTGTCGGTCCAATAGGGATACATGAAGTTCGATTGTATCATGCCAGATGACAAGTTTACAAGCAATACATGTAATTAGCATTTGTATATGTCGTTTTAATTATCTACTTAATCCAAGGGTTGTTTGGTTAGTTTTGGTACTATTTATAGATAATGTTTTGGAGACATTGGCCTCTTTGAACCAAGTCTTCGAGAGTACGCTCTGTTTGTTAATATATTTTAATTAGGAGGTTTTTTTTTTGTGTTTTATTTAAAAAAGTATTATGATGTGATATAAAGTGTGTTTTTAAATATGTTTTGTGTTTAAGTTGTTTGTTAATATTTTTGTTTTTAAAATAAAAAATAAAATGGAGAAAGCAAAAGTTTCAACAACCAAGCTTGTTCTTTGCTTTTTATTCTTTTTTTTTTTTATGGGTGCCAAGTATCTTTAAATGAATTTTTGAATTGATTGAGGATACAACTCGACATTTTTTGGGAGATTATTGTGTTTGGATGAGATATTTTGTGATGAATTTTTATTCAAAGTAGTAAATTAAAAAATTTCGTGGGGATGAAGTCATTTTACAAATTATATCAATATTACCATTAATTCTCATATTATTGATGTTAAGGGCTTTGTTGTGAAGAACTGACATTAGTCTTTAATTTCATCATTATTATTGTTGCTACTATTATCATTGTCATTGTTATTGTTACCATTATTATCACAGTCACTACCATTAAAACTATAATTTCTTTCTTTATAATTAAATATACTTTTTCAAATAATAACAATTTAATTTTTTTATGAGGAATTGATTCAGGGTGGGAATGTTTTACTTTGTATTGTTGATATTATCTTTATGAAGCGTTTGTAACAAATCGGATTTTATATTCGCCCATTTTGCTTCAAAAAAATAAATAAATAAATTAGCTAAACTGAAATTTTTACCAAATTAAATTATGTGATTTTAAATTTTTTAGAAATTATTCCTCCAAACACAATCTAAATGATTAATTATAACATACACAGCCCCCCATCGTATGTCCCCAAGTCTTTTTAACTTCAGGCTTTTGCTTAGCACATTTTAAGTGCATTTAGTTGTAAGTTAATCTTTCCAAAAAAAAAAAAAACTATTTTATTCTACTTAATTTATTGATTATAGAATTAAATTACTCAAAGAAAAAACACAAAACAAAAGCCTTTATAATTCTTCTGGCTTTCTCTCTGAACCAAGTGCATATCTACTTTCATAAAAAAAGTAACTATTCAAAATTTTAATTAGTCTCCCATTTTTGTCACAAGGCAAAAAGTATTAAAAAAAAATATGTATTTACTTTTTGGATAATCAAAAAATGTATTTATTAACGCCAAAAATCTTGGTTTAATGTGAGCGTTACAACTTAAACCTCAAACTATTTATACTTTTACTATATACATTGCGGGTCCTATATATGCTACAAATATTTTTTCAATTTTGGTTATTTCCCATATATATATATATATGAGAGGACATTATCATTTACCAAAAATAGGTTGCTAATCACATATTCTTAGATAAACATCATGCAATATGCAAATGATTTTGATGGTGATGGCAAACTCTATCAACAACTAAAATGGAAAAAAGCCTTCCACTTACGGTTCAAAAAACCATTCAAATACTTTTTAATTAAAAAAAAAAAATTCAAATATTTGAATAGTCCTTCTAAAACTTTGTCAAGTGGGTGGGTTTGTCCATTTCGTTTGTGCTCTTTGCACATTAACGTCACACAAAGTCATTTTCTAACTCCCTACTTACTAGATTTCAATTTAGTAGGCCCTCAACTAGAAAAAAAAAAAAATTTAGTAGGCCCTCCCTCCCTCCCTCCTAGTGTTATGATTCAAAACCAAGCAGGAAAACGACAAACTACTCTCTCTAAATAGGGATTCCATTATTTCACCAAAGCATCTTATTATATTGTGTGGAGGGGGCAGGAGGTGTTCAAAAGCAAAGGTCACCCATATTTTATCTAAGGTAAGGTAGCTCTCCCAAAACCATGTACTAGTATGTTAGAGAGCATAAACAACCTATTTTGACTCGAGGTACTTTATTCGAGCCTACGTCACATCATTATCATCGTCGTATTTGATATTATTTTAAAGGTTTGGATTCAATTATGTTATATTAATTAATCATTTATAATTGTGACAATTTTTTTTTTTTGAATGTGGGACTTGATTTTTTATTGTGGCATGGGAAAATACTCTTACTCTAGGCAACCTTCTAATTATTTTGAAAATAGTTGATAGCCTATGCTATGTGATAACACGTTTTTTTCTTTTTTCCAACCCAACATAAAACAGATTATAAAACACTTTTTCAAATAAAAGTCCAAAAAAAAAATCTCTAAAAAAAGCGTTAAGAATCATCCTATAGGTTTGACGTAAAGCTACATTGGTGTACAATTGCCAATGCAAAAAGAACATAATGCTGACAAAATTTTACTAGCTACCTTTTTGTAGCATTGTATTTTGACCTCAACCCATGAAGTGATTGGTGAAAGTTTTATTTGGAGAGCTACAGGTGAATGATTTATATGAAAATAGGTGCCAGACAAAACCCCTCCTTTCTTCATCCATATTTCTATACTGAGAATTAGCAGATTACAAAACCCCTCTCCTTTTTATTTCTCAGCTATATATTAATGAGACAAACTTCCAATAGGATGATCACTCCCAAAATAGTTAGAATATTTAAAAGAAAAGGATATTAAAATATAAATTAAGTAATTATATATATATTTTAAAGTTGTGATTTAATACATTATCAAAACAAAGAGTCTTAACTATATTATTTATCTTCTATTTAAGTTAAATATTTCACGTATACAGTCTTCCTAATTAAAAGAGCTAAGAAGCATGTTCCCTCGATTTTAAATTTTCTTTTTATATATGTATGTGCCTAAAAGTTTTAAGGAATGGGCTTTTATTTATGCTTTGGGTATATATCCATCTATAAATTTCCTTTGTGTAAACAGAAAAAGTGTAATAGTGAAATTGAGCAATTTCCCCCTGCTGATCTTGGTTAAGTTTCAAAGCCAAGAAAGCATATAGAAAAGAATTGGGCACATACCAACACAGACTTAAGCAAGTAAAAAAGTAGGAAAGCAAGCAATTTGTATAATCTAAATACATCCAATTGTTGCTTGAAAATGTCCCCACCAGTTGGGTAGGCAATATGTCCTTCTCGTCTAGTGGGAATTGGTTGTTGAAAACAGTTACCCAACAGCTTATCCAAGCTCACAATGATCATGGAATTAACCAGAGAAAGCAGGATAACCCTTGGCCTTGTGATCCAAGTAACAGATTCTTGGAATCCTTTCCTACACTTCAGCCTTTTTTTCCCAACTTTGACAACGGAAGTTACCCAACAGATGTTGCCACTTTACGGACCAACCAAAAATCCTAGTTTGTGAAGATTAAGGGTATCATCCTGTCAAAGTATTAATTATCTTTTTAGAGATTAAGTTTTTTTTTTTGTTTTTTGGTATTGTATAAATTGTGATTTAATGTAATATCAGAGTAGATGTCTTAAGTTTGAATCTTGTTTCTATAGTTCATCTTTTATTTTTAATTAAAATATTCTACGTATTGTCTGATCCAACACGTGATAGAGTTTTAAAGTATCAATTAAATGATTTAATTTATTCCATATGTGTGGAAATAGGAAGACAATCTCAAAAGGCTAGCAAAACAAGAGATAAAATTAATGAGGAATGCTAGGTTTATAAAAGTTTTTACACAAAAAACGTTTACAAAGTGATATGCCACAATATGATTGGGTAGAAGGGAAATTCAAATTTTGAAATATCCAATTATGTAGTGCCACGTCACTTTATAAGAGATTTTTTTTGTAAAATTTTTTGTAAACCTAGCATTTCTCAACGTTTGGTCTAAATTTCCTTTTCATTTCCTATAAAAATTATTCCCCATCACCAATCTATGTTTTAAAATCTGAAATCAAATAAAAAGGGGATTTCTAATCTGTAATTGATTGGATTGTTAAACAAAATCTAGTAATACCAACAAATTTCTTTAATAAATAAATAAATAAATAGAGGACCGCCCCCATAACTTTTACGCCAAGTTGACAAGTTCTTAAAATTTTCGAAATTAGATAAATAGATAAAGAAAAAAAATAATGAGTAAAGTCATGGATTCCTTTTATTATATTTTTTTATTTTGCAAAAAATAATAATTTGTTCATACCCAACAAGTATTTGTCACAATTAGAATAATATAAAGGTTAGGAACACTGATATGAGGGCATAGCTGTCAATTCGTATGTTTGGTAGCTTCAACGTTCAAAAAATTCAAATAGTTGGTTCGGCACCAGAGCCACCAGGTTCGGATGCCACTGAGGCCCACGTGGAGCGTCTACAATGGGACCCATTTTCACGGGCACATATCACACCACGAGAATCTGATTCTAAATGCAATTGAGCGCAAACTTTGAACAGTCGCCACTAAAAATTAGCCACCTATCACAAACAAAGCTCTATCTTCCTACGCGTCTTGTTATAGTTGGACAGTTCTATAATTTTCACAACCGCCGGCATTGTGTTACAAGCTGAAAAATCTTTGCAGTTAGCACAGAACCACCGGCACCTGAAGCGCGTGAAATGTGTAAGTGTTGGAGAAAATCTTAGAAGTTAAAAAGAATAGTAAAATCCAGAATTCAAGAAGCTGGAGATTTGCCACTGCATATTTGATCAGAGAAATGATGATCGACTACATTGGGATTGTTTCACGAAAAATGTTTGGTACATTATAGTTTCTATTAAAATTTTCTTTATAAATTCAGGTAATAGTACACGCGTATGCCACATAATCAGTAAAAAAATTAAGCAACAAAATTTAATGAATAATGCTAATTGTCCATCTAAATTCACCAATCTTTGTCCATCTATCACTACATGGCAAAATATATATAATAAAATAATAATATAAATTTTACCATCTAGTAATAGATGGACAAAGATGGATGAATTTAGATGGACAAGTAGCATTGTCCAAATTCAATGCGTGAATTGCCATGTCACTTTGTAAAAAACTTGTAGTAAAAACTATAATACACATAACATTACTCTTTTTTTATTACTCTTTTTTGATAGACAACTTAATTATTGTATTAGTTTGTAATTCTTTTGAAGTAAAACTAGGGATAGCAACTCGTATTCGCATGTTGAGTTTGAATCGTGTCGAAGCATGGGTATAAAATTATATAGGTCAACTTTAACTTGACCTATTTAACTAAACGGGTCAAACATTAACCCTCTAATTTTGTATTGAATTCGTATCGGATTCACGAGTCATATAAAAAATTGCCTGCCATTATGCTGCGTGTCGGGTTCGAGTCGTGTCAAAGCATATATATTAGACTATATAGGTCAAAAATAACCTGACCCATTTAATTAAACGGATCAGAATCCTCAACCTTAACCCTTTAATTTTGTGTCTAGTTCACAGGTCGTATAAAAAATTATCAGCCTTTAAGTAAAACTAGAGCATTAATTTTTTTTGCAATTATGTGCAGTAAGAACAAATACTAAGTATTAGAAAATTATTGCCAAAAGTTAGGAACCCAATCCAGAAAGAAAAATTAATTAATCACCATTTGGTAAGAAACATGTTTCTCCCACCTGTTTTAAATGCCCCAAGGTGGATAAAAATGGGCTAATTTGGTTATCAGAAAAACAGTAACTCTTGGTGGTTCAAGTCTTTGCCAAAGTAGGATATCCCTTCTACAATTCTACAAAACAACAAAGTTGTTTGCTTTCTTAATCAGTACATATTATAACAAAAAATATTTGGGTATTACAGTTTTTACTATAATTTCTTACAAACTGATGTGACACTATTACATCAGTCACAATTGAAGTTTAATTATTTAGTGATTAATATAATAAATGTCACGTGAACTGCAACAACAATTTGTAAGAAATTTATAATAAAAATTATATTATCCTTAGATAAAGAAAAAGAGGCACATCATGTCTTGATACAGACCTTGTGCTTGTCACATTACTCAATATTGTCCCGCAAAATTTGCTGTTAATCGAAAAAAAATAAATGAATTGTAAATGGAGAAAGCTGTGGATGATGTTTGTAAGCGATTGCCAAAGACAATTTGAGATAGAAATTTTTCCAAGTAATTCGGACAATAAATGTGAGAAAGCTAATATAAAGCTTACCTGCCTAAGTAAACTTTGGGTTGCCCATTTATTTGTTTGGGCAAATGAATCTCATAAAAACTTTTTCATATTTGTTATTTAAATTGCTAGTCGCTAAAAATCGAGATCCAATCAATTTGGCTAATAGGTCCCCATTCTGCAATTTTCAGAGCATTTTATAATGGTACAAACATGGCACATGCAGAATGGATAATCATTCCTAAAGGTGCAAATAAAGGTGGGTAAGGGTTAATTGTTGGATTATAATTGCAAATGCCATTTCAAGGAAGCTCACATCTGTCACAGTAATTATTTCAGTGCCTAAAGTTACATGGTAAAATGCTTTTTTCTTTATGAAAATTCACATGTTATGTGAGCCCAGATGGGTGATGCTGCCCATAACATGAAATCAAAGTGCAAGGCTCACATCACTTTCTGCAGCAGCAATGTGCAGATTCATGCCTTGAAGATGGTGAGCCACATCATAAGATGGAAGCACATGCGTCATTATCTTATCGAAAGGTTGCAGAGAACTGAAATACCAACATGCCCTTGATATACATTTTGTGCTTAGCAAAACAATTATGGGTTTTTTGGGTGCATGATGATCTCCAACTAAAGCAAAAAATAGTTCCCCATATAAAAGTATCATTTAAGCAATCATGCTGGTGAAAAAACATAAACCTCGTCCTCATACAACAATATAATGCAATTGTTTATTAAGTTTGGTCGTCCAAGAAAACATATATTAGTTGTAAATAAAGCTTTTCAATTAGACCTTTTGACAAATGATTATAATGGAACTTTTTTCTTCTCTTTTTTTTTTTTAGGGGGGGGGGGGGGGGGGGGAAGCCTGAACCAATTATAATGGACAGTTTTTTTTTTAAGTGGGTTGGAAGAATTTCTTTGAAACCAAATTTATTAAACCTTTTGTGTCTAAAATGCACAGGATTCTTACTGCCTTTGGCATTAAAGATGCCCATAAAGTCCCATAAATTCATAATGTTAACAAAGGTTAAAAAGCTCATCATTGTAATGATTATAATATTTGGCTAGAGGATAAAAAGTAATTATTTTGGCAGTCCAGAATGTAAGGAAGCTCTGGGGATCAAATCCAGATCATAGCCCCTCCTGGAAAGCAAACACCAGCCTAACTCTAACCACACACACAGTCATATAATCTGTCTAACAAAATTTGGATAAATTAAGAAAGGCAAGCCTTTAATTCCAAGAAAGAGAAAGGGTTTGTTAAGAGACCAAACTTGGCAGCAGTTAGGTCTTGGTTTTTGGGCTTCCAACCTAGTGCTTGTTGTTAGAAGATTTGGTTTGGTTTTGTTTTTGATTAAACAAAAAAATAAAAAATAAAAAAAATAAAAGTAGTGGATAAATAACAAAGGGAGAGCAGAAATATCATCATCGGTTTTCTTCTTTATTTATGGGTGGGGCAACCAACATTCCCAGTAAATCATGAAAGCATTGCACTCCTGCATTTTTTAGTGACTCCATACTTTTTGAGCCGACCAAACTATGATGAGGGTTGAAAGGGCAGCCCTTCTGCTCCTCACATTCCCCTCCCCACCCATTCCTTCAAATTATACTCTGTACTTTGTTTTAACATTTTGTTTCTAATATTTCAACACCACTAAAACCACCCACCAAAATGAAAATTAAAAAAATCTTTTTGTTCTTTCTCTTTTTTGTTTTTGTTCTCGAAATAAAAACATGAAAAAAAAAAGGCCTAATTGGTCTTTCAAATTTGAGATTTGAATACGTGACTACGCACTCTCTAGGGTAAGTCGAAAAAACAAATAAGTCTCTATTGTTAAAAGAGTTAATAGAATCCATTAATGTGTCACATCAATAAAATTCATATTGTGACACATTAATAAACAATCCAAAATATAAAAATAGTTTTCACTTTCATTGTCATATCATCAAACCAAAAACAAAAACATCCTTCAAAACACAGTAACACATACATGCCCCTAATACTCTAAGGTTGCCTCTCTCTCAATTTCTTAAGTCCTATAAAAAAAATTAAATTAAATTAAAAAAAAAAAAGAAGGTAAAATTAAGGTTTTAGTACAGAAATTGAGATATCCACTACTTTTATTTATTCAGTCCCATGTGTGTGAGTGATGAACTACCATCAAATATTGTTTTTAAAATAACATTAATCATCGTTGTCCAACCGGAAAAAAAAGGGGGGAAATGGTCCTAAAAGGCTATCTTGATTCACAGACTGGGCCTTTTAAGTTGTCTCTTTTTTTTTTTCTTTCCCTTTTTTTGCCTAATTGCCTTTTAAGTTGTCTTAGTCTTCAAATGAGAAGATAAAGCTAATGGAACCCTTTTTCCTATACCAATGCGTTGTCAAAATAATGGGCACCATCACCTTTATTAGCTTATACTTAAAACTGGCATTGGGATGGAAAGGAAAAAAGATGATTTTTCTAATCAAGTCCATTCTTTTAATCCAAAAGAAAAGAGCTTTTGAGTGGGGTATAAGTTCTTTGGAGGAGCATATACAATTAAGTTCTATGATGGGATAGCAAAATGCTATCTTAACATTAATTATTTAGCATCAATTTGCAAGTGAGGATGGTCCTGTGGCCTATCTTATCAACACCCAACAAAGCCAAACAAACATTTACCTTATCAAGAAGAAAAACTTATGGAGTGATTAGACAATAGGTAAACCAAATTCAAGGTCTTTTGACTTTCACAACTGCTAAAGCCTTTTTTTTTTTAATAATGTTTGGTATACTACCGTTTTTACTATAAGTTATTTACAAACTGATATGGCTAGTCCGTAATTTCATGATCCTCTTCAAAAGAAAAAGAAATAAAGAAAGAAAAAAAAAGGGGGGGGGGGGTATATTTGGTGTACTACCATCTTTACTATAAGTTCTTTACAAACTAATATGGCTAGTTTATAATTTGTAAAATGATTAAAAGTGTTTGGTTAACAAGTCAACCACTAACAAATTAAATTGATTAGAAAGATTTTTTGCTTAATTAGTTTATCAATTATAGATTGTCATGTCAGTTTGTAAAGGACTTGTTATAAAAGCAGTAGTAACCTTACCAACACCTTTTTTTTTTTTCTTTCCTTGTAAAAAAAAATAAAAATTGTGTAAAGCAATTTGCTTTAGTCCTGAATATTGAGGGAATTTAGGAACTCTCTATGTCCCTCACTCTCTCTCTCTCACCCACCCACACATAAGCATACAACTTGTAGCACAAGGGTTAGTATTACGATTTTAAGTGTCTCATAGGCTTGGGGGGAGGGGGGGTGACAAAAAAAAATTAAAGCATTTTGGGGGGCAAAAAATTGACTTTAGAGGGGATATTTCATAAAAATACATAAAATTTATAGGCAATTTTAAAATTTTGGAGGGCTAATGCCCTCTCAAGCCTATAGCTAGTTCTGCCCCTGGCCGCAATCCATTCAATGCCATACTTGACAAGTTGTGTCTGAGCCTATACTTAACATGGAATATGGCTTTAAAACCAAATGATATAAACCGCAGATAGAACTCATCCTTGAAAATGGCTTATAAGGGGGAGAGTGCCCAAGACTCAAGAGCTTACATATATTATATACACGATTAAAATTACATTATTGTGAGGATGGTCATGTGGCCTATCTTATCAACACCCAACAAAGTCAAAAAAATATTTTACCTTATCAAGAAGAAAAACTTATGGAGTGATTAGACAATAGGTAAACCAAATTCAAGGTCTTTTAACTTTCACAACTGCTAAAGCCTTTTTTTTTCTTTTTTTTTAATGTTCGGTGTACTACCGTTTTTACTATAAATTCTTTACGAATGGTATGGTTAGTCAATAATTTCAGGGTCCTCATCAAAAGAAAAAAAATAATAATATAAGGCTTCTTTTTTTTGGGGGGGGGGGGGGGGGTATATTTGGTTACTACCATTTTTACTTATAAGTTCTTTACAAACTGATATGGTTAGTTCATAATTAGTAAAATGATTAAAAGTGTTTGGTTAATAAGTTAGCCTCTATCAAATTAAATTGATTAGTAAGATTTTTTGCTTAATTAGTTGGCTTTGTTGGGTTTTGATAAGATAGGCCACAGGACCAATCTCACTTGCAAATTAATGCTAAATAATTAATGTTAAGATAGAATTTTACCTTATCAAGAAGAAAAACTTATGGAGTGATTAGACAATAGGTAAACCAAATTCAAGGTCTTTTGACTTTCACAACTGCTAAAGCCCTTTTTTTATTCTTTTTCTTTTAACGTTTGGTGTACTACCATTTTTACTATAAGTTTTTTACAAACTAGTATGGCTAGTCCATAATTTCAAGGTCCTCATCAAAAGATAATAAATAAATAAATAAAATAAGCCTTTTTTTGGGGGGGTGGGGGGGTATATTTGGTTACTACCATTTTTGCTATAAATTCTTTACAAACTGATATGGTTAGTTCATAATTGGTAAAATAATTAAAAGTGTTTGGTTAACAAGTCAGCCACTAACAAATTAAATTGATTAGTAATATTTTTTGCTTAATTAGTTTATCAATTATAAATTGTCACGTCAGTTTGTAAAGAACTTGTTGTAAAAGCTATAGTAACCTTACCAACACTTTTTTTTTCTTTGCTTTAAAAAAAAAAAAAAAAAAAAATTGTGTAAAGCAATTTGCTTTAGTCCTGAATATTGAGGGAATTTAGGAACTCTCTATGTCCCTCACTCTCTCTCTCACCCACCCACACATAAGCATACAACTTGTAGCACAAGGGTTAGTGTTACAATTTTAAGTGTCTCATATGGCTAAAGTGTAATCTTAATCGTGTATATAATATATGTAAGCTCTCGAGTCTTGGGCACTCTCTCCCTTACAACCCATTTTCAAGGATGAGCTCTATCTGAGGTTTGTATTATTTGGTTTTAAAGCCAAATTCAATGTTCAGTATGAGCTCAAATGCAACTTGTCGAGTATGGCATCAAATGGGTTGCGGCCAGGGGCAGAACTAAGTATAGACTTGAGAGGGCATTAGCCCCCCAAAATTTAAAATTCCCTATAAATTTTATGTATTTTTATGAAATATCCCCTCCAAAGTCAATTTTTTGCCCCCCAAAATGCCTTAATTTTTTTTGTCATCCCCCTCCCCTCCCCTTCCTCCGCCCCAACTCAAATGTCTAGTTTCGCCCTTGATTGCGGCTTGTGGTCAAGTCACCAGGGGATAACCTATAAGCTGGATTAAAATGTTTTGGTTACTATATAAGCATAGTGTTTAGTCATTGAATACTAATAAATAAGTGGAGCCTCCAAAAGAGAAAGTACGATGTATGGGTATAGCGTTTAGTCATAGAATACAAAGAGAAAGTGTAACAACCCCGAAATTCTTTTAGGGAGACATGTAATTTTAGTTTGCATAGAGATTATTTATTGACTTTATTATTATTTTTATTTATTTATTTAATATAAGTTTCATATGTTTCGAAAATTAATATTTTCACAAATATATTAGGAGACAAAATTTGTTTTTAAATAAAAATTTTTATGCTAGTATTCACTCCAAATTTGTAACCTCTCTTTTGGAAAAATTCATAATGTTCCTAAAATTTCCTTTTCCTAGTCTCCTGCTCACCCTAAAAACCCTAGACGTATAACACCATTCTTTCTCTTCCTTTGTTTTACACCTTCTTAATAAATACCAATAAGACAAAACCCTAGACTCACTGCTTACACCCTAGCCGTGAGCTCCCCAAAGCCACATCTCTCTCTCTCTCTCTCTAAGAATTTGACCATGGGGGCATTACAGAAAGAGTTACTATCGAGTCTATATCAATAGAGTGGGCTATTGTAGACGTCAGTTACGAAGCGTAATTGTATGCTACGATATTAAGTATCTTACATGGTTTAAATGCAATATTATCAATGTGTATATAAACTCTTAGATACTTTGCCCTTATAAGCCGATTTCAAATATGAATTCTACATGAAGTATGTATCTTTCGCTAAGGCTCTAAACAAAACATCACACACGTTAATTTTAAATAGACTCCTTTCGGGCGGGAGTAAACACATACAAGACAAGAGCAACAAGGCAGAATTCTCACGCCCCTTTCCACCAGCAACAACGCTTCTTAAATAATACTATATCAAACACCAACTACCATATTACAGTTAACTCTAGAGACGTAATGCTACCAACCCCCCACTTCTAATGACACGTCCCATTGTTTCAGCCTTCACGAATAGAGATAAAAGCCCACGTTTTTGGCAGCTTTTGAGCCTATCACAAAGCTCAATGAATTCATTGCTCTTCAAAGAATGTCTACCCAAGGGGAAAAGAACCAGAAAAACTTTTGTGCATAAATAGGCCCTATCGCTGCAGTAATGCTAGCTGGGCATAGATTGAACTCGAGTTCAA
This sequence comes from Betula pendula, assembly GCA_900184695.1. Lineage (NCBI taxonomy): Eukaryota > Viridiplantae > Streptophyta > Magnoliopsida > Fagales > Betulaceae > Betula > Betula pendula. Next base: position 210,794 of record FXXK01001212.1, read on the forward strand.
CTAGAATTCAACCAAGTTTGGCCCAATTGCTTCTTATTCTGGACCAATTCACATAAAAATCATGAGGGATCGCTACTTTCCCTTGCAGCAAATTTGAAATCTAGCATGACTGTTGGATTTATTTCAAGAGCTGCAAGTTGCCACTGAGATTCAGAAAGGTTATCAGAGAAAGTTAGACAGCTTCAAACGTATATGGGGGAAGCATCAAGACGAACAAGTCCAGCAAAATAGATATAATCCAACGCACCTCAGACAGGAAGGGGGAAAAAACAAATAAAAAACATTCTTTCAGACAAAAGTAAAAGACCACTTGAATATACCAATATTGATGCCTATTAACAAGAAATTGTAAATTACAATTTCAATGAACAATGACAGTAGTCCCCAGAGAAAAAGAATGTATTGATTGACTACATTGTAACACTTTTCATCATTATCAGTCTGTATAACCAATCTCCTCTGATGCTATATAAGTTTGATGAGGGAATGAGGGCTGTTGCTCAAAACTACCAAAATCAATTAAAATACATAAAAAATCAGAAACTGCATCAAAAACATGACCCAATAAGGTTGGCTCTTTGGTAGTGCCTGTAGCAATGCAAGTTTCTTCCCTATATCCTCGATTCGGTGTAATCAATCTTTACATCGTGTGAGTCTGAGGAGCAACAAGAAACCGGTGAATCATCTCAAAGCTAGTGAATGTGATAACAGCAGCTGGGGTAGTCCTCAGAAGGTTGGTAGCACACCCACGGTAAAAACCAGTTAGGCCTTCTTGCTGAAATACTTTCTTAATACAATCAGTTACACCAGAGTACCGCTTCTCAGAGTGGTGGCCTTGTTCTTGAAGCCTAGAGCGTACAACCTGCAAAATTTATGTGAGACTTAATTATGTTATATGCTGCAATGATCATTTAGTCAGAGCATATGCAGCTACCAAAGGAGCTGTAGTAAGCCCTAATAGAGAACAGAGTGATAAAGGATTGTTGTACCCTACCCAAGTCAGTTTGAGTAGGCTACTCAAATAGATGACATGAGATAGTGCTTCCTAATTAGTTAAGCCTAGTCATTCCAAAAGCACGACAAATAAAAACCAATTCGTGTTCAGGTCTGAGGAGGCTAAACTATACCAGGATATACTTGGTAAAAGAAAAACCATCCTTTCTCATGCTTTAGATGACAACATGGACATTTACAATAGAAAGATGGTATAAAAATTTAATCCGTTCAGAGAGCCAATATAGATTGATTTGAAAGTAAGAAAACCGTGATGATAAATATAGAGGGGGTACAGCATTATTTTTTCTAACAGAAAACAGCATTGTTCTCCTTTTCTGGTGATAACTAGGGAAAAAGGTGCATCATCCGGCAAGCAACTTATGAAGAAATTAAGAATAACAACATTTAGCCTGTCGCTTGTAAAAGTAAATTTGAATTTAGTCAGTTGGTAACTAGTACATTCTTCAAGTAAATGAAATTTCCACATATTTACCACAAAACATTTAAATTACACATCGACATTATTTGATATCATACCTCATGTGGATATGTCAATGTGGAAGCAAATATTTTGGAGACTGATGAGGCAACAGCAACATCACTTGCACTTAGTTTATCCGTCGTTGTATTATCTAATACAATCACATCAAATTTGAATGAATTTTTTTGTACGTCTAATCAAAATTGATTTTTTTTTTTTTTTTCCCCTGTTAGGTACATGAGACTAAAAGAGAATTTTCCTTAAAAATTCAAGGAGAACTAAAAACAGGCAGACTATTACCTCGATTGGCCAAGTAGAACTTTATTTTCTCATATGTTGGGAATTGTATTGCAACATGACTGATACCAGCCAAAGCAGGCACAAGACCACTGTTAAAAACAAGACAAGCACCATTAAAATCCTTTTCACAATAAAAATGCGATGAATAATATGGTATATCAAGGATTGAAGTTACAAACCTGTATAACCCACGAATGCCTTCCTCATGAGCTATTCTCCTCAAAGCAGACAATGTACTCCTATACGGGACTATGCCTGGCCTCATTCCCTGAGTCTGCAGAGAATAAGAGACAAAGTAATGCTTGAAGGTTTATCACCTTATGCACAGACTAACTCTTACCCAAAAAACCAGATTGCACTGAAGATGAGCACATGGTTGTACTCATATTGGACTAAAAGAATGAAATGAAAAAAGTATGATGATGATGATAATGACGATTATGAAATGAGGGATGGGTATGTGAAATTTCACAAACACTAATATTTTCTATTTAGTAGCAAAATATGGCTTCAACAGATGACCCTCCATGACGTCGATGGCGATAATTAATTAACATCATAAGTCTGCTCATAACTACAGTGTCCTCAATATAAGTATTCCTCAGTGGTACAGTCTAGGTTCTTCCATGCAGCCAAAAATCATCTAATCTTACATTTCCACCTTCATGACTTTTACTCCTCATTTTCTATGATGGATTCGTAGTAATCGGTTATCTTGCACAAACACCATTCGGGTAGATATTTGAAGTACTCCTAAATAGTCTAAGATATGCTGATTAATGGGATTATTCATCAAAAGAACAAAGAATAAAACTACAATAATAACAGAATAAGTTCATTATTCCTTCCTCTTCTAGTTGTGGCGTGGTATGATAGCATTGAAAGATAATCCTAAAGCTGCAACTGCTCAATTCAGTAATAATTAGAGAGATACTAAGGAGGAAAATTTCTCTTCAATACAGCAAACAACAAGCACCAAATATAGGAATCATTATAAAAAAAATCAATACGAGTTATATTGCTCTATGGCTTGCAAAGTAGAATCCCAAATCCTTGTGTTTTTTTTCATAATATGTGATAACATTAATTAGATTACAGCTGAATGAAGGCATATGGTACTTGAGAGACGTACTTGAAGCCTCGTCTTCACAACCCAAAGAGGATTTGTAGCAATGGATGTTGCAGCTCCAGCACCGGAAGCAGCTACCACGTTAGCACCAATTGAAAGATGATGATTCTCATCTACACATAGAACACAGCCAAAACATCAGTAAAAACTAAACATGAAGGTACAGCAAGGTAATAAGTTCAAGTACGAAGACTAAAAGAAAATCTATTCCTAGGGACAAGTTTGACCATAAATTATCCTACATTTCAAGTCACAGAAGAAACTAACCATCAGAAGAAAGAATGCTTTTCAGCTGCTCATACATTGAAAAATAAACCTGCAACAAGTACAATACTGGGTCATGCAAAAAATACATAATTAAATGAACTAAGACAATTCTCCAGACTCTAGAGAAGCCAGGCAGAATATGAGCAACAGACTGAATAATCTAGGACCCAATTTAAAAGAAACTATCAAAACCAAAACCCAAAACAAGATACTCATGCACAGATCACCGTTTCTTTATACAGAAACCAAATAATATTTTGTCTTTACGCACATTGGTAGCATTGATCAGTTGTATTCAGACGATTATCATAGGCTGGTAATTATACGCTTACCTTTAGTACGAACTTGAAATTGGGGAAAAAAAATTGCAACTTGGACCAAGTTGTGAGAATTTTGAACCAGTGGACAAACGTAGCTCTCATGTAGATGGTGTACCAATTGAACCATATGGTAGCCACGTGAAAAAAATGTTCAAAGAGTACTATGCTTCTCAAGTTCAATGCATCATGCGGAAAATTGAATTGGACCACACAATTTCAGAACTAATAGATATATTATTTTCTCAAATTTCTCAAATAACACCCAATTAAAAAAGGAAAAAGAAAAACTCCACAAGGCTAAAGCCTAAAGAGTACTTACCGCCCAGTTAGGAAGTAATGCCAGCACAGTGGGAGCGAGCCCACGGTACATGCCTCGCAACCCCTCCTTGTGAATATTTTGTTCCAAACTACCAACTATAATACTACCTGATGCACCAAATAAAAAATAAAAAATCATAGAAACTCAACCTTATACAACTCCTTCGATATATATATATTATATATATTGAAAAAAAAAAAAAAAAAAAAAACGACAAAATCAACCAAGTGATTCCCCCAAATGTTATTGTAATCTTTATTCGCAGCAACAAACCAAAAGCGAAAAAGGGCATACCTTTAATAGTCCCATTGCCGAGCTGAGGCAGCCCATGAACCTGAAGCCTAGTCTTTATCACATCTAAAGGACACACGAATGTTGCAGCAATAACCCCTGCGCCAAAACCCAAAATTTTTCAAACAGAAAATAAGCAACAAAAGGAAAAATTTAAGCTTTCTACATTTTGACCGAGTAAAACCGAGAATTTCCACATTCTCTCGTTGTTACTTTCCTCGACTTTTTTCGGGAACCAAACAAAAACAGAACGAGAGAAGAAATCAGACGCACCGGCAGCGGCGCCGGCGCCGGCGTTGCAGAGGAGACCCTTGGGACTAGGGCCATGCGGATCTGCCGACATCGCGGGTTTTCGCACGAGAATCCCTAGAATTCGCGGAGACAAAGGAGTCCTCTCTAGAGAGGATGCGGCCGATCGCAGAGAGCCAGAGTCGCATGGCCAAGTGAACCGGTCCGAGCGAAGGGCTTCGCAGCTTCAGCGATAAGATCGAGGACTCAATTCGGCCATGAGGTTGTGTAGATTCTACAAATATTCAACGGTTTTGATTGGTTTGGTGGCGAAGCGGGTCGGGCACGCACGTGAGGCTTTGTGCTTCGCAGTTTCCTTCCTATCTCTGTCAACGCCAATTCACCACCCAAAAGGTCTTCACCGTACGGATCGCCGTAAATATGACCCCTCGTGGGAAACGTTGCTCTTTTTACGGGAAACCACGTAGTCTTTTTGGATTTAATAGTTTGTGTAAATTTTCTTTGGGATTAATTTGTTTATGGATTTGAATTATTTGTCTATTTAATTGATTGGTGTATGATACAAAGAACTAGAGTCAGGAAACAACATTACAACTGTCTAGACTGTAACAACCTCGAAGATATTGATGTTATCGTATGTCATATGATTTAAAATTAATTTGTTAACCATTTTATCAAAATAAATACTTTTTGTTACATAACATGTTTGTGAAATTTTTCTAAAAATAATTGGTAATTGAAACCTATCTGATTCTTACTTAATCGAATAATCAGTTGATTAGACACCGTATTTCAAGTTGATGAAACCTTCAATGGGGAGGAAAACAATCGTGGATGACTTGGGCCAGTGTGCGAATGAGAGAAGACTATGATGCCTAAGTTAGGATTTGCTTAGTGAGGAAGGGAAGAAAATTCGTAGTACTGTTTGGAGAGAGAATGGTACGTACCTCATGAATGAATCATTCTCCTTCCTTTTATGGAGTGTTTCTCACGTGATAGTTATTTCAGGAGAGGGAGTCCAAGAATAACCGATTTGTTTCATGTACCCCTGCTCCGTTAGGCAATTGCTCCCTATGTTCCGAGAATATTAGGGCATTACGATACACATGGCACGACTAAGATCTTTTGTAGACTTTGTTTTCTTAGAACTGTTACACCCGTTGTCTAGGTCCTAATCGGGCTTGGCTTGCTTATAGTGTTGCTTATAAAATGAGCCTTGTTAGGTCAACCCCATTCCTAGGAGCCCTTATTTGGAGAATTATCCTTGGTTGCACCAACTAACCTTAGAAATATCGTGTAATGCTATATTTGTACTTAGAAAGAAAACATTTATAACTACAACTCTCGTTTTATCACTCAATTTATATGTGAATCTAATTATGTAATTCGTGTTAGTTGTTTGCCAATTTTTAAACATTAAAGGCAAGATAAAAAAAGGGGTCCAACTTCAAGAGGTAAAGTGTATTTTCCCCTAAACTATATATTAAGGGATGATACCATAATTTCTTATTCCGACCGGCCAAAACATTAGTGAGGAGTCAAGTCTAATTTCATAGGGACCAAGCCTAAGTTTAGGTCAAAAAATAAATATTTTTAACTATATATATACATACGTGCTAAAGAAAGAAGGATAAAGAAATGGAGAAAAAAGTTCTAAACCAATTTTATTTTATTTTTTGAATTTACCCCAATTAAATCATCCTGTAGTAGCAGTATGTGGCTCCTAGTTAGAATAAGATCATCTCAATTTCAAATAAAATTGAGTGCTATTTTATTGTTCAAATTTTATTAAGTAGCATCTAATGGTATATGTTGGGAATTGGGCCTACACAAAAGAACGGCCCATGAGGCCCATTTCACCCAATATACCAGAAGGCTGAATGAGGCTAATAAAGCCCAGAAACAAGCCCCACAAACCGGTATCACATTGCCATGCAAAGCAAGGGAGGAGATCCATTAGTAGCAAATCATATAATATCAAGTCTCAAGATACTATGCAATCTCCCAGATTTTGGGGAATAATAAAATCCCTATAATTAAGCCTAAATCCCATTATTTGAGGAGGATCACAACTCTACTTACTAAGTAAGTCATGAGTCTTACTTACGAAATAGGTCACAACTCTAATTGTGAGGCCAAATACTATAAAAGTGAAACTTCAACCGGGTATAAGGGACTCTTGGTCCTATATCAAACCCTAGCTCATACATATCCTCTCTCTTAGGTTCTTTCTCGGGTTCTCTGTACAACCCTCGGTGAGATTTTGTCTTGCCTTATAGTAAACGTTAAGCTTTTTCTTTGTCGTAGGGCTAGGAGTTGGTTGAGGATATCATATTGAAGTGTGGAAATCTGTCTTTTTTAGTGGAGGAAGAGACTGGGGTTTCTTTGAATGACTTAGAGTTTGTTGATGTCAAGAAAGTCTGCGACTTGTGCCTTGTTGGGGGGGGGTTCTTTCCATTGAGAAGCCAGTGAACAAGGATGCTTTCTGTAGAACCATGGCGTTAATTTGGGGGCTCACTGATTCTGTCACTTTCCATGATGTGGGAGATAATGTTTTTATTATCAAGTTTTGGACGAATGCTGATTTGAAATGGATTTGGGCTGGTCGACTTTGGACTTTTGATAGGAACCTCTTGGTTCTTCAATTCTTTGATGGCCTTCAACAGCCCTCAAATATGACATTTGATCAAGAGGTTTTTTGGGTTCAAATTCATAACCTTCCTTATGGGTGTATGACTCGGGAGGTGGTTAGAAGTATTGGCTCGTCTGTGGGTGTAGTTGAGAGGGTCGATGTTAACGATGTAGGGATGGGTTGGGGAAAGTTTCTTCAGGTTATGGTGCGGCTGAACATTACAAAACCATTGGCTTGTGGGAGGATGTTAAATTTGCCTGATAAGGAGCTATGGATATCTTTCCAGTATGAACGCCTTCCCAGGTTTTGTTTTCGTTGTGGAGTCATTAAACATGGGACGAATGGATGTCCTGCAAGGTCGAAGAGCCTCCTTCATAGGCTAGCAGTGCCTGCTCAATCTAGGGTGTGGCTTCGTGCAGGTACTATTAGACCTGGTGGTGGCGTCAGTAATTGGAAGAAGATGGGATCATCTTCGATGGGGGGGCAGTCCTCTCTAGATGGTGGTTGGGCAAGGCGGGAGGAACGTTCCACTAGAATCTATGGCGTGAAATGTGGAAGCAGTTCCGTTGGTGCAGTTCCTGGGCGTGTTGAATCTCCACTTAACAAAGGATCTCTCGTGTTTGTAGAGGGAGCAATTGTGAACCTCCTGCAACTACTTCTCCGGCGCATAAGGATCTCTTTGTAGTGGGTGGTACAAAGTTTGGTATAGACATATATAAAGGACAGGTGTCATATAGAGTAACACGTCCAGATTGTATGAAGATTAAGGCTGCTCAAACTAAAGAAAAGGCTAACATTGCTCCACGTGGTCAAGAGGGGAGTAGGGCTGCTCAACTAAAGGGAAATGACCACATTGCTCCACGTGGTCTAGTGGGGAGTGTGGAACTATGTTCCGATGGTACTGTCACTCTTGAAGCTGAAATTGTGAACAAATAGGAAACCCATGGTGTGACGACTCAAACGTTAAGTCAGGTACTTCTACATCCCCCTCCGCATTTCACATTTAATAGTGGCAGTCTCCAAGGGACAGTGCATGTCCAAGACCAATGTGGTGGCCTTACGGGTTCTCCTACACAGAGAGGCCCTGTTGTGTATAAGTTAGCTTTGGTGGATGAATCAGACTCTAACTTGGTGGGCTTTGAGGTACAGATTGCTGTGGGGATTACTTGTAGTTGTATGCAATAGGTTGTGTCGTCAGCTGACCCCAATCTCCTACCCTCCTTGGTGGAGAATGTTGCCGGTATTAACTCTAAACACTGGAAACGCCGAGCTAGGGATCATGGATAGAGGCAGGTTGGTGGAGTAGGATTGGAGGCGGTTCCTCTTAAATGTAAAATGGGGAAGGGATCAGTGCAGTCTTGTGGGCTTCCAGATAATTTGGCCGGATCAACTTCTGGCCGGGTTGGGGGCAAAAAGTTGCGGGTTAAGAGTATGGATGTTGAGGAAGTGGTTCAGTATGGTGGAGTGGCAGCAGCTGGCCTTCAGCCCCGCCGCCCATTATGAGTCTCCTGAGCTGGAATTGCTGAGGGCTTAGGAACCCTCAGACAATTCGTAACCTTTGCCTTATGGTGAAAGATAAGCAACCCGATGTTTTATTTCTCATGGAAACTAAACTTCAGAGAGATAAAATGTCAGTTCTACGTTTCAAGATAGGGTTTGATAATTTAATTGTTGTTGACTGTGTGGGAATGAGTGGTGGACTGGCACTCTTATGAAATGAGGATATCAATCTAGATATTCAAAATTACTCCCTTCGGCATATCAATGTAGTCATCAAGGATATAGGAAGGGGTTTTTAGTGGAAGCTGACCTATTTTTATGGTAACCATGAAACTGCTCGTAGAGGCGAAGGATGGAGCTTATTGTGTCATCTCCAGCTCTTATCTCCTGAGCCGTTGTTGTGTGTAGGAGACTTTAATGAGATCCTGACTCAATCCGAAAAATGTGGGGGTGCTTTACGTTTGACTAGCCAAATGGATGCCTTCGTGACGTTCTTTATATTTGTCACCTCAATGATCTGGGATTTACAGGGTCTAAATTTACATAGTGTAACAATCATGAGGAGGATTCCTTCACTAAGAAGCGGCTGGATCGGGCTGTGGCTAATCCATCATGGTGAGAAGTTTGGACAGGTGGATGATTTTATTCTTGCAGCGCGGAACTTTGATCATTCACCTTTACTTCTTGAGCTGATATGTTGAGATCGACTGAGTCCTTCAAATTTAAAGCTAACTGGTTGATTAATGATGCCTACTCGGGAGTGGTTCATGGCACTTGGACTGATAGGGTGTTAGCTGGGGATCCACTTGATATCTTACTATGTAAGCTTGAGAATTGTAAGTGTTTTTTGGTGCGTTGGAATAATAAAAAAGGCAAAAAGAAGAGACTCATTTGGCTGAAGAAACAAACGAAAAAGGTTGAAGATTTGCAATGTTAGGCTACACCTGCGTCTGTGGGTGAGATCAAAAGAACTCAAGGTGAGATTGATGATATGCTGGAGAGAGAGGATCTCAAATGGAAGCAACGTGCAAAGGTGCATTGGCTCCAACATGGTGACTAAAATACTAAGTTTTTTCACTCGGTTGCAAATCAGAGAAAGAAGGCAAACATGATCACTGCAGTTACTAATACTTTGGGAGATTTATGCTTTAGCCCATCAGAAGTCAGCAATGCTTTTTTGGAGTATTACAAGTCCTTATTTTCTACTTCTGGCCCTAGTGGTATGGATGAGTGTCTTGCAGCATTAGACTAGCGAGTCACCCCGGAGATGAATGCACATCTTAACTCGGTGTTTACAAGAGAAGAAATTGGCATCGCTATTGCACAGATGGAACCTTATAAGTCTCCTAGCCCTGATGATTCCTCCCCATGCTTTTTTCAAAAGTTTTGGCCGCTTGTTGGAAAGGAGGTATGTTTAGCTGTCTTATATTGCTTAAATTCTAATAAATCTCTTGATGCTACCAAATGCCACCAATATTGTACTGATACCTAAAAAGAAAGTATCTTCTCGGGCTGTGGATTATAGACCTATTAGCCGGTGTAATGTTGTCTATAAAATAGTCTCCAAGGTTTTAGCCAATCGAATGAAGGTCGTTCTGCCTCATATTATCTCCCTTAATCAAAGTGCTTTTGTTGCGGGGAGACATAACACTGATAATATTTTAGCTGCCTACGAGACCCTTCATACCATGGATACTTGTTTTAAAAGGCGGCGGGGTTTCATGGCATTAAAGCTGGATATGAGCAAAGCTTATAACCGAGTAAAGTGGAATTTTATTGAAGAGGTTATGAGCCGTCTGGGTTTTGAGAGGTGATGGTTCTAGCTTATTATGAAATGCATCTGATCTGTCTCATATTCAGTTCTAGTCAATGGTGAGCCGCACGGTCACATTCTTCCAACTTGTGGTATCTAGTAGGGTGATCCTTTATCCTCTATCTGTTTATCTTATGTGAGGAGGCACTCAGTGGGTTATTACAGTGTGCTGAGCAATAGAGTGTGATCACTAGGGTTCCTATTGCTCGTGGTAGGGTGAGACTTAATCATTTGTTTTTTGCTGATGATAGTTTATTGTTTTGTCAAGCCAATTCCACAGAGTGGTCGAGTTTACATAATGTACTTCATGTATATTAGCAAGCTTCCGGTCAACGGTTGAACAAAGAAAAATGCCTTAATTTTCTTTAGTCGCAATACTCTAGCTACAATCAGATGACAGATTCTGCGTGACTCTGATATTCAAGCTACCCAATGCTTTGAAAAATATTTTGGGTTTGCCAACCTTGGTGGGGCGATCGAAGCACAGGGCTTTTATGTCTCTTTGCATCAGCAATTGGCAACTTAAATTCTTATCTTAGGCAGGGAAGAAAATTCTCCTCAAGGCCGTGGCTCAATCCATTTCCACATATACTATGAGTATTTTCTTTCTCCTGAAGACTTTACTTAAGGAGATTAATGCCATGTTGCAGCGGTATTGGTGGGGCCATCATGAGAATGAGGCGAAGATTCATTGGTTGAAATGGGAGCGAATGGGTGTCTTCAAAAGCCAAGGAGGGTTGGGACTCTGTGATCTGGAAAGTTTTAATAAAGTTTTATTGGCTAAGCAATGCTGGCAGATTCTACAGAATCCAGAGTCCTTAGTGGCTTGGATCTTTAAAGCCAAGTATTTCAGGACTAGATCAATTCTTGATGCTTCCTTGGGGAGACAGGTGTCTTGTGTTTGGAAGAGTCGCTAGTCAGCAAAAGATCTACTCCAAGCAGGAATCATTTGGAGGGTAGGCAATGGGCACAATCTTCGCATTTGGAAGGATAGGTGGATTCCTCCTTCTATAGGTTTTTCCATTCTGCCTCGGGTTCATGGCACCAATGAACATTCTTGGGTATCCGACCTTAATGATTGGAAATAGGATCCTCTCCAGTCCAAGTGAACTGGACTAGAGCCGATTCATGGCTAGGATGTTTTAAAAAACAATCTAATGCCTAAAATGGGCCACGTAATAAAGAGCTAGTTAATGAGAATTAGGAAGAAAAAAAAAACGTTAGCTTTAACAGGAGTCTAAGCCAAGGCAACAAAACGCCACATAGGTAGCGATGGCAAAGGGAGGAGGAAAAAAGAATGGAGGCAGTGGAGCGTTCGGTGACAACGTAATCGTCGCACAGTTTTGAGAGGAAGTGTCGAAAGTTTAGCAAGGTGGTGCCTGGGGCACCTCTCTCCTCTGGTTTCTTCGACGTTTTGGTGTTCCCTTTCTTTTTGATTATCTTTCTTTTATCTTCTCCTCCCTATTTCACTTTCTATTCTTATTTATCCAGCCATTGTTCTGGTTGACGAACTCACCTGAGTGTGGGTGTTGATGGATCTGTAAACTTGCACAATTTATTTTGTCTATCCCAAAAATTTTGTTTTCACTTTTATTGAAAAGAAATTATATTTTCTCTAAAAACTGTTTCTTTGCTGCTCTACTGGTATTAATCCTTTAGATTTGTCCTTTTTCTTTGAATTGTTTTTCTAGTTGCTCTACTGGTATTAACTTTTGTATTTGTTGCTCTGGGTAGTCTTCTGCGATATGGGTTCGTGTTATTCAAAGGTTTTTTTTTCCCCTCATACTTCTCTATGTTAATTATAGCTTTGTTTATTTTATTTATTATTGTCAAAATTCTTGTACCAGCTCAATAAACTTCCCTATTTCCATGTTATTTAGCTTCTTGATTTTCTTTTCCATAGAGAAAAATACAAAACTAATACTTGGTGTTTGATAAAATGTCTCTATGGTGCCTAGTGGTGTTTTGGTGTTCTTTTTGTGAATATATGCCGAAGAAAGTCTAGGCAGTCCTCGACAATAAATTAGATTTTTCATTTGGCTAGTAGCTCAAATTCGCATGCTCAGTGATGAAGCTCAAGTGAATTTTTCAGTTGCGGAAGTATGAAGAAGCAATTCAGTTATGTGAGCAAAACCTTTTGCTGAAAATAATTTTGCTCACTGAGCACTGTAAATGTGGATGGTTTTGGATGTGAGAGTTACTCAATGGTTAGGCTGTGGAGGTGGTACCCAATATCCTTGGAGGTGCTACTTTCATTTGGGAAGACTTGAAGCAACTCTAGTTTACTTCAGAAAATATTGTAATAGATTTGGCCTATTAAGTTTACTATTGAGTAGATTTCCTTGTAATATGTTTTTTTGTTGGGCTTGCCTCCTCTGCATGTGTAAGACGAGATGGGATTGAACACATGATCTGTATATAGCCAAAGCTTTCTTGTAAATATTGATCTAGTTATGAAATGATTTTAATAACTAAGGAAATTTGGTAATTTCACTCTTAACTATGTCAAATGTTTTACGGATTTGTAAGATGGCCAATTGCAAAATGTTATGTTTATGTTGCAAGATAGATTAAGTGTTCAAGGCCACCAAAACTGAACCAAAAGCAAGAAATGGTCAAAAGCTAGTTTGACAAGGAATTCATGAAGTATTTAAGACAATTATAGTAGGTGACTAAAAAGTTGGTATAAGATTCAAAAATCAACTTACATGTGCACTTACAAAAAACATATCTCTTTCTCTCCACTATTGCAATATTACACGGAGGATAAAGATCCATCTACTTTGCCTAGCCTTAAGAAAGAAAGAAAATTGTCAATCCAAGAAAGAAAGAAAATAGTAAACATAATCTGCTTCGTCACCCTTTCCTCGTTAATATAGTGAACAGGATCCGAAAATTCAATCCTCCTAGCTCTTGCACCATTTAGATATCATCTATGGTATTATGGGATTGAATTTGGAGTAAGAATTGTGTGAGAGAGAACTTGTTGGGTTAGAGAGCATGTCTGGTGGCCTGCTTTTAGCCATTTCTGAATGAAAGGTCCATCATGTCTACACAATGAAAAGAAGGAAATTGAAGATAAACCAGTAGTAAGCACTTACTATCTTATTTGCCCTCATTGTGTCCATAGAGACATTTTATCCAACACCAAGTACTCGTTTTGAATTTCTCTCTATGGAAAAGAAAATCAAGAAGCTAAATAACATGGAAATAGGGAAGTTTATTGAGCTGGTTCAAGAATTTTGACAATAATAAATAAAATAAACAAAGTTATAATTAACATAGAGAAGTATGAGGGAAAAAAAAAACTTTGAATAACACGAATCCATATCGCAGAAGACTACCTATAGCAACAAATACAAAAGTTAATACCATTGGAACAACTAGAAGAACAATTCAAAGAAAAAGGACAAATCTAAAAGATTAATACTAGTAGAGTAATAGAGAAACGATTTTTAGAGAAAATATAATTTCTTTTCAATAAAAGCGAAAACAAAATTTTTGGGATAGACAAAATAAATTGTGCAAGTTTACAGATCCATCAACACCCACACCCAAGTGAGTTCGTCGACCAGACCAATGGCTAGATAAATAAGAACATAAAGTAAAATAGAGAGGAGAAGAGAAAAGAAAGACAATCAAAAAGGAAGGGAACACCAAAACGTTGAAGAAACCAGAGGAGAGAGATGCCCCAGGCACTACCTTACTAAACTTTCGATACTTCCTCTCAAACCTATGCAGCGATTATGTCGTCACCGTATCCTCTGCCGCCTCCATTCTCTTTTCCTCCTCCCTTTGCCATCGCTACTTGTGCGGCGTTTTGTTGCCTTGGCTTAGACTCCATTTAAAGCTAAAGTTTTTTTTTCTTCCCTAATTCCCATTAACTAGCTTTTTATTACGTGGCCCGTTTTAGGCCTTAGATTGTTTTTTAAAACATCCTAGCCATGAACCGGCTCCAGTCTAGTTCACATGGACTGAAGAGGATCCTATTCCTATTGATTGGGAGTTTGGTGGATGGAATACCAACCTTGTTGGTTCAGTTTTTGGTAGGGCTATTGGTGATATAATCTGTCAGTTACCTATTGGCTCTATCCATAACATTGACAGGCCAACCTGGAGTTATATTGCTCATGAGGAATTTACAATCAAAAGCGCCTACCATTTTACATAAGATGATTCTGGCTGATGTTGAGGGTGAATGTTCTCATGTTGGGCGACATAATGCTCTTTGGAAGATGGTCTGAAAATTGAATGCCTCTCATGCGATTAAGGTGTTTATGTGGAGAGCTTGTCACAATGCCCTATCTAGTAAAGCGAACCTGGTTAAATGGAAAATCACAGATGATCCTCTTTGTCCCCTTTGTGGGGTGGAAGTGGAAACTACGGACCATATTCTTTGACGCTGCCCGTTTGCTATGGCTGTTTGGAGTATGTGTGGTAGAAGAATTCAAAAACGAACTGTTGAGCATGTGGACTTCGTGTTTATTGTTGAGGATCTCCATCGTTCTTTGGATTTGGATGAGATGGTGCTTGTGGCTGTGATTGCACGTACATTGTGGTTGAGACGGAATGTTGTGGTCTTTGGTCATCCGCTTAGCCCTCTTAGTACAGTAGTGAGCTTGGCTAATGAATTGCTTGAGGCCTTCCAAATAGCTAATTCCAATTCAAGGTCCTTTGTTATCTTGGCTCCAAGTAATATTCTCGGTTGGCACGCTCCTGCAGATGACTCTGTCAAGGCTAATTGGGATGCAGCGATGGACAAGCTCAACCAGAGGATGGATATTAGTGTGGTAATTCATGATTGCTTGGGAATGGCTTTAGCTTCTTTGTCGGCACCAAAGGACTTCATCATCTCTCCATATATAGTAGAAGCCATGGCAACTTTGCAGGCTATTCGTTTCATTCGTGAACTTGAATTTTTCAAAGTCATTTTGGAAAGTGATGCCCTCCATGTTGTTCAAGCTTTTGAGGAAATTAGGTCGGAATTAGAGTAAGCATGGACATCTTATTGAGGAGGCTCGTGAGATTTTGCTCTCTATGCAAGCTTGGCAAGTTTCTCATATGAGTCGTTCTTTTAATGGTGCAACTCACCATTTAGCAAAGGACGCACTATATAGGACCATTGACCATGTCCTTATTAAAGATGTATCTCCATATATTTATGATATATTGTTGTTGAGCGTTGTACTTATATGGTTTCTGATATATGATAAGCGCTTTTCTTCTTTTTTTTTTTTTAAAAAAAAAAACCCTAGCTCATACGTTGTTGATATATTCATCTCTCATTGCTAGCACAATTTGACTAAGACATCGAAACTATCATTCGCCGGCACACACTAACAAACTTTCTTGCTTATATTTTTATTTTCTCTATAGGTTATTTCGTCTAGGTTTCTATCATCCAAAAAATAGTCCCAACAATATACATAATGCCATGTGGTGGCTATATTGTCATATCATTTAAAAGTTTTAAATGATGTAACATAATGTATATCATTAAATACAACAAAATAAATTATTAACTATAAAATAATTCACTTGTGTTTCATTTAAAATAGAGAGCTATTGTTGGAAACGTTGTTCGGCAAAACATTTATGAAAGCATATATATATATATATATATAGAAGGAAGGATAAAGAGATGCGGAAAAAAAAAAAGTTATTCCCCAGTTAAATTATCTTGTAGCAGTAGGTGGCTCATAGAATCATAATCGTAGGAAAATTGTAAAGAATGCCAATGTTGGAATGGAAATATTGTTCAGCAAAAACATTTATGAAGGCATAGCTTATCTCTTCTTTTCTTGTCATGCATGGTAAGTGACTTATTAAGATAAGCTGAAAAAAAAAAAAAAACGTGTAGGTAATAGACTAATAAATTCTATTTAATTAAAGTTATGAAAGTTGATATTAGTTTGACTTTCAATCCCAAATTTAGAATCAAGCGAGATTATCTTCTTCTTTTTTTAATAAATTTTTTTCTAAATTAATTTGACATATATTCTTAAATTTGTTTATATATATATATATTTTCCTTTGAGTCTATTTGGCTTTGCCATTTGTAGACTAAAAGTGTAATATTAAAAAGAAAGAAAAAAGAAAAAGAAAAAGGAAAGTATATCATTTGGGAGATTGTTTTTTAAAAAATTACCATTTAAAAATGTCAAAAAATTTATGTTTTCAAAATAATAGATAATTAGTGCATTTTAAAAAAACACACAGTTTTGAAATGTTTAACTGTTATTTTAAAGCCAAATTGCAATTTTAAATATGGCACAATTTCCAACTGCAAATCCAAATTTACATGTATTTGCTTTGGTTGAGAGATCATCATTTCCTATAATTTCTTCGAAAGTTTAGATTTTTAAACTACTTAAATTCAAACCATTTTTTATATCAAACAACTTAAAAAATATTATATGTTAAAAAGGTAAGATGTTTTCGAAGCAGCAAAAAAAAAAAAAATTATTTCAAAAGACTTTTTCTTCACTTATAAATAAACGTTTATTCTTTAGTAAAACAAAATACATTTTTAATTCAAAGCTTTTTTACGACATAAATCATAAGAATATTATAAAAATATATTAAATTCTTGTTAATAACATATTACATTTTTAACAAATAATATTTTTTAAATATTCAATATAAAAAACAGTTTAAATTTCCATAATTTAAAAATTTAGACCTTCAAATAAATTAGAGGGGATCGTGATACATGTTGTTTGTTTGGGTGGGTGATTGCATGCAACACCCCAATCTACTACCACGCAACATGACTCATGGTTGTAATTGATGGGTCAACGTCGCAAATTATAGGCGGTCAATCTTATCACCGGTCATAATGCTCGCGTCAACTAACAAAGAACAACCTGGTCTATCGGGCTCCATGTACATTTAATGCAACGCCCAAGTTAATATACAGTCACGATTATAATGGTCCATCTTACCCGTTGATCTAGACCCATCGATCTAGGATCATCTATGTTATGCCATTCATCACCTAATCACCTTTTCATTAACTAATCCAGCTAGAAAACCCCTAATTCCATACTAGGAAATCTTTGGCTTTGTTTATTAATATATTTTGGGAGCTGTTTTTTTTTCTTTTTACAAAAATACATTGATGTACTATAAATAAGAATATGTTTTTATGAGCATTTTGCATTTTAATTTAAAAAAAAAAAAATAGAAAAAACAAAATTTTTAACAAATGAAGCCTTCATTAAACACATGGTTTAGAAAGAAAATTTGTTAGTTAAACTGGCAAAATATATAATAACTAGTTTATGCATGTTGAACCACAAAGGAGAGCGACACGTGTCTAGTTTGAGAGGCTTTAATTTCCTCTTATTTTTAAACGGATAAATATCACGTGAAAGTGAATTATTGTTAAACTGGAAGTGAACCGCTCTCAACCACGAAACTAACAATTAAGGTTACTACAAATGTGACCAATTTTAATCCATAAAGCAATTGAGTTGAATGTATAATTATTTTAATCAACTTATCATTAAAATCCCAATTCCTCATTCAAAAGCTCTAAACCTCGCTTTTCTCTCTTCTATTTTTTTTTTTTAAAAAAAAAAAAAATCATTCACGCATCCATATTATTAATTAAAATTAACTTAAGCACAACGGTCAACTATTACAATTTTAGTAACACACGGAGAGATTTCCTCTATGTGGACCATTTTATCGAGGCTCTCTTTCTTTAAGTATGAATGGATACCAATTTTTATAAAATTTTCAACCACGTACCCTTCTTTTTTCTTTTAGGTAAACAAAATAAACTCAATAATTTAATGGGTACAAAGAAAAAATCACTTAGAGAAACTTTTAGGTAACACGTGACTCCGTCGGCAGAGTACATTGTCTCTTCTCTCAAGTCTCAATCTTGGCTTCTAACTTGTCGAGTTCTCAGAGGACAATTATTGACCTGCAGTGATCGTTGGTTGTATTATTTTCTTATATATATATATGGTTTAAAAATTTTAAATAATAAAATAATATATTCGCCATATACAACATAATACAACATTAAATTTATAAAATTTATAATATTTTAAATAATGTGTCAACATTTTAAATAATATTCGCTTACTGGCTGGAAGCAGCTGGTGGGAATATTAGGGGCCAGGCTAGTTTACTTAACAAGGCCATTCTTTATCTCAAAAAAAAAAACGGCCATTCTTCTGGACTTCCTGGTCTCATTTGAACTTTGAAGAACCCTTTTTTTTTTTTGGTTCTCTACATACTGCCATTATGCCATACTGGGATAACCTACGACTGCGAAAGCATAAAAATGACAATTACTACGCACACTTTCTGTTAATTTTCACTGCCAAAAATTTAAAAGTGATTTGACTAAAATTTAATAATAATTTTAAAAGTTATATCAGTAACCTGTTTGGGATTGCGATTTCAAAAAGTGCGATTTTAAAAAGTGCGATTTGAAAACATGATTTTTGAAAACGCAGTTAAACGTTTAGCAAAATTGCAGTTTGGCCTTTAAAATCGTAATTTAGCATTTTAAAATTCTGCGTTTTCAAAAAAGCACCCCCTTACGTGCGATTTGAAATCGCAGATTTTCTGCATTTTCAAATCACAATTTTTTAAAATCGCAGTTCCCAAACAATCAAGTTTTTGCGATTTTAAACCAAATCACACTTATTGTCTACGAAATCGCAATCCCAAACGCACAAAAGTGTGAGAATAAGAATGTTTGTAGCATTATTTTCAAAAAATATATATTTTTCGGGAAATACTCAATTTGTTAATTCATTGTTAAGGATTTTTTTTTTAAATTTTATTAATGTTACTTCACACCTATTTCACACCAGTTGACGTAATGTATATTTTAAGTAATTTCTTATTTCGGTTACTAAAAACACGCTACGCCATTCGGNTTTTTATTTTTTTACTTTTTTAATTTAAGCCCACTGAGTAAGAGAGGGATGCTTAAGCCCATTAAGTGGGAGAGGGATGCTGGAGGGATCCCAAGAGGACCTCCAGCATTCCTCTAAAAGAAAAGTAGATCAGGACTTACCACCGTCGAGTTTTCAATTTTATCTGCATCGACAGATTCATCCAATGTGATATGGCTTGTCTCCTCATTGAGAACTGGTCTGGCCTCAAATGGAGTGGACACCATGCATCACTTCAGTCACATCACCGTCATTACTTTTTTTTCACCAGTCACATAATTCATCATTGTATCCCCTCTAGGCTCCTTGTCAGCCTTAGAGGGATAAGCAACTAGGGGTGGCAAAACGGGTTGGCGTGTCGGGTTCGGGTTGACCCGCTTGACCCGCCAACCCGTTAAGCCTAACCCGGACACGACCCGTTTATTAAACGGGTCGTGTCGTGTCAACCCGTTTATTAAACGGGTTGACACGACCCAACCCGTCAACCCGTCAACAGGCAACAGATACTGCCAGACTCGTTAACCCGTTCCGGTGACCGAGACCCGAGAGGGAGATTGAGAAAGAGGGAGAGGGAGAATCGGTAGACGGGTTGGGTCAAGAAAACAAATCAAACAACCCAACAAAACACAAATCAAAAACACCACAATTCACAAAACAACAACCCCATTTTCGGTCAAGAATCAACACCCGAAATCAACCGGAATCAAACGACCCTATACAACCGGAATCAACAGATTCAACACCCAAACACACCAAATTCACCAATACCCATTCGGTCAAAGCATCCAAGATTCCAAATACCAAAGAAATAGATAAATTCGGAGAGAGAGATTACCAGTGCCGGAGACGTTGAGACGACGGCGAGACCGAGAGATAGACGGAGATACCGCCGGAGAAAATGGCCGTGAGAGAGAGAGGGAGATACCGCCGGAAAATGACCGTGAGAGAGAGAGCCGACGCTGCCGACCGTGTGAGCCGTGATGGGAGGCTGCGCCGCTGCGTGCGCCGTGCTGAGGGGAGGGCCGAAGGCTGCGGAGGGCGGGCGAGTGCGACAGTGCGAGTCGTGCGACCAGAAGGAGAAGGGCCGAAGGGGGTCACGCGGGTTCCGTTTAGGCTGTTTAGGGCCATTCTGGAATCTGAATGAATTAGAATTAGGAATTTTAGGTTTTTGTTTTTACTGCATCCGAGTGCGACATTGCGATTTTTTTTTTTTTTTTTTTTTTTTTTGTGTTAACGGGTTACCGGGTCACCCGGCGGGTTGACCCGTCTGACCCGGTAACTTACCGGGTCATAAACGGGTCAACCCGTTTGACCCGGTAACCCGTTAAGCCCAACCCAAACCCGGAAAATTCGTGTCGTGTTCGTGTCGGGTTCGCGGGTCGTGTCAAAAATTGCCACCCCTATAANGTGTGATGTGAGCCGTGATGGGAGGCTGCGCCGCTGCGTGCGCCGTGCTGAGGGGAGGGCCGAAGGCTGCGGAGGGCGGGCGAGTGCGACAGTGCGACCAGAAGGAGAAGAAGGGGGTCACGCGGGTTTAGGGCTGGAATGAATTAGATTAGGAATTTTAGGTTTTTGTTAGGGGTGCATCCGCATTACTGCATTAGGGGATTTTTTTTTTTTTTTTTTTTTTTGTTAACGGGTTACCGGGTCACCCGGCGGGTTGACCCGTCTGACCCGGTAACTTACCGGGTCATAAACGGGTCAACCCGTTTGACCCGGTAACCCGTTAAGCCCAACCCAAACCCGGAAAATTCGTGTCGTGTTCGTGTCGGGTTCGCGGGTCGTGTCAAAAATTGCCACCCCTACCATTCGGTGTGAAATGAGTATGAATATGAAAAATAACATTACTCTTTATTTTTTGTTTGAAAAAATGTTTTGATGTGCTATAAAGATCGAAATAATTTTTATTATTATATGTTTTGAATTGTTTGTTATTTTTTGATAATAGAAAACAAATAAATAGAAAGAGATAAAGAATTACCGGTGATCGGTGTTAGACACTTGTGTTCACCACTCTAAATAACCCTAAGGACTACATTGTGCCATCATTAATGTTATTGTTTATAATACAAATGTTTCTATTTATATGGTTGTGAGTGAATACAAGTATGATAATCAAATCTTTAAAATTTGATTACAATTCCAATATTTGATTACAATCAACTCTTAAATAGACAATATTTCGATATTTAGTATCAACGTAATACTAAATATATGGAGAATATAATATATTTTCATGTACTAAGAGAGGGTTTACTTACAATCATCCACCCCTCTCTCTCTCTCTCTCTCTCTCTCTCTCTCTCTCTCACTTCTTAGTCTTCATAGTTTTACGAAGTAATGCTAAATGTTATTCTTGTATTCCTCAAAAAATAATATGGTTTTTAAAATCACCATTGCATTTGTAATACATCATTGTTGAATTTTGATACAATAATCCATCACAAATCTAATAACAATTATAAAAGACACATCTTTTTTGAGGGGCATGAGAAGGACACAATAATGACATTTAGCTTTACTCTGGTCTACGTGCTTTATTCCTTCATTATTTTTTCATTCAAGTTGAAAAAGTTTTTCATCAGTGTAGAGGGTATCTCTGACTGTGGAACGGTAGAACCTTTGCTTGACAACATCTTCGGCAGCTTCATTATTGTTGAGAAGATCAAATTAGATATGAGTAATGTGTTATTACAGTATGTAATTTTCACATGTTTTTTTTAAAATACACGTAAAATTTAGATGTTTTTATCAAAATTGTACGTAAGAATCACATTCAATCTAATAAACTGAATTAGATAAATTTCATCTAAACTAAATTAGAAGGAAACTTTGTTCTTATTTAGTTATTCTTGCCACTATAATATCAAAGCTATTTATGATCCGAGTATAATGGAAGTATTGGTGATAACATGTATTAAATTTAAAAAAGTGTTTAGTGTAATTTTTCTATAAATTTGTCCTTTTTTTTAAAAAAAAAAAAAATTTACTATTGAATCCAAAAGATAGAAATCGAACATTTCTCTTAAATTTATAGGTTTATTAAGCTGTGTAGTGAAAATAGTATGATCCCATTCATTTGGTATTTTATCTTAATAAAATTTAAACATGAGAGTATCAAATTTCACTTCATTTTTCTAGGGGCCTATGTATGTACGCTATTAATACAAGCATTGACACATAAATCTAGTCATACTAACAATATCATATACGTAGATATAGATACTATATGCTGGAGACTGTTGCAGCACCCCAACTCTTTAGCAATGACTATTATCAAGGCTAAGTACTTTCCTCATTCCACAATTTTGGAAGCTAGTGTGAGAAAACGCCCCTCCTTTGCTTGGAGGAGTATACAGTTAGCATGTGATCTACTAAAAAAATGGCCTGATTTGGAGGGTGGGAGATGGCAGTGATATTCAGATTTGGGGAGACCGTTGGCTCCCAACTCCCATCTCTTTTTCTGTCCAGTCTCCACAGTAAATCCTAGCACCAGATGCACGGGTTGCGGACCTTATTGATCATAATACTTCTTGGTGGAATTCACGACTCATCCAGGAGTTCTTCATCGAGGAAGAAGCAAGAGTCATCAGTCAAATTCCCCTTAGTCCTCAGCAGCCCTGAGATTTACTTATTTGGAGAGACACAACAAATGGTGTCTTCACCGTTTGCAATGCCTATCACTTGTACAAGGAATTGCAGGCTATGCACTAGGGGGGGAGTTCCAAGTGTAGAGAAGGGGATACAGTGTGAAAGGCCATTTGGAATCTCCAAACCCCTGCTGTGGTTAAAATGTTTATGTGGAGAGCATGCAACAATCTTCTGCCTACTCGGTCCAACTTATTGCGCTGAGGTGTTAGCCTGGATGTTCAATGTCCTATTTGTGGACAGGCTGATGAGACAGCTCAACATATCCAGTGGGATTGCTCGTCTGCACAAGATGTTTGGGGTTATGGCCCACGTAAGCTCCAAAAAGGTGTCGGTGGAGGATCTACTTTCTATCATGTGGTTGAGGAGATGCTGGAACAGTGTGACTTTGTGGATTTTGAGCTCTTAGAGGTGGTGGCCCAAAAAATCTGGTTTTGCAGAAATTCTGTGGTGTATGGAGGTGTCTTTCTTCACCCTTCGATTTTATTTCGGGATGTTAGCAAGTCACTTGAAGACTTTAGGCAAGTCAACACTGTGAAACTTGATGTCCAACACCCTCTTCCTGCTGTCTCTCCCATCCTATGGGAGAAGCTACTTGTAGGTACTTTTAAAATTAATTGGGATGTTGCTGTTGATAAGGGCCGTGGACGGATAGGCATTGGTATTATTGTGCGAGATCACGATGGCTTTGTTTTGGCTGCACGTAGTACCACAAAGGATTTTTTTTGTCGAACCTATGGTGGCTGAAGCTTTGGCCGCTTTTTATGAGGTAGAATTTAGTAGAGAGATGAGTTTTTTTGATATAATTCTAGAGAGAGATGCTCTGTAAATTGTGTCTGCGGTCAAATTGGAGTAAATATGACCACATTGTAGGTGATATTAAGGTGGGTTTGTGTAATTTGCGAACGTGACAGATTGTTCATGTTAAGAGAGATGCAAACTCAGCTGCTCATGACTTAGGGCTTGTTTGAGATTGCGTTGAGAAATAGAGCTTTTAAAGTAAAAAAGAGCTTTTTAGCAAAAGCTTCATTTTTAAACTTTTGCTAAAAGTGCGTTTTGACTATTTTTAGAGTAAAAAGTCAAAGAAGTACTTTTAAAGTTTTTTATCAAACATACCAGCTTTTTGTTTGGAATAGCTTTTTAGATGCTAAAAGTACTTTTTAAACTTTCTAACGCAATCTCAAACAAGTCCTTAGCCAGAGAAGCCATTTCGAGTGTCGTAAATAGAGTTTGGGTTGAATAAATTTTAAATTGTATCTATGGTATTGTCCTTATGGAGCAATTTACCCCTTTGTAATTTTTTTCATCAATGAAGATTGACAACTTTGCTAAAAAAAAAAGATATAGATACTATATTTATCTAAAAAACACATTTATTAGGCTTTAAATTACTACACATACCTTCCAAATAAATAAATAAATTACTAAACATAGGTTAATAGAATCTCACTATATCATTCACCATTTTTAATTATTTCATTGTTGATGATAAAAGCAAAACGAGGAAATCACAAACATGCATAGTAGTAAATAGGAATAATAACATTCCCTCATTTTCAAATGAGATGGAAAAAATTCATTTCATAATCTTTATTACATTTTATATATCTAATAGTATATATTATCACGTCATTAAATTCTTTCTTTTTTTTTTTAAAATAGATTTTATTTTTTAATAGTCTTTTCATTAGTCATTTTCATGTACATTTATAATGTCAAAATTATGAGTAATACTATTTTATAGATCGATGTAAAATTGTCATACAATATTCATAATAATATAACGATAAAAATTAACATTTATTAAAAAAAAAAGACAAAGAATTTTAACTATCGCGTTGAGTAAAATTACCTATAAAATCTTGTTGACTTTATATTCAAGAGGAAGAAGATGCATGTAAGATGTAGATTGGGGACATGTGTGACGGTCAGGCCAAACATGTACTAAAAACCGTGTGACGGTCACGTTGCTTGGAGTTGGAGTTCTCGACCGGAAACTGAAAGGTCACACGGTCAGGCCGAAAAAAAAAAAAAAATCCTCGCCCGCAAAAACTTGTTGCCTTTCTCAGTCTCTTGCGCACACAGACTCAGTTGCTTTCTCTGCCTAACTCACTCACTCACATGGCTGTTTCGCTTTGACCCATCTGATATTATCCCCTAAAACCCATTCTAAACCCCACCAAATACCATCGTCGTCCCAGAGAATGTAAAAGCAACTGAATTCTCAACCCAAATCACTGTCTTTGATCACTACATCCTTTTGATCCTTGAAGTTCGAGTGAATTTACGGTAATGTCCAACTCGGGCGGGTTTGCCTTGACCCGGACACAAGGCTCGGACCGGTTCTACAATCCGCCAGCGGTTCGGAGGCACCAGCAGTTGTTACTGCAGCAGCAGCAGCAGCAGAGGCAGCTTCGGAAGACGGTGAAGTCGGAGAACCGGGTCGAATCGGGCGAGCCCGAGACGCGGACCGACTCGGACGAGTCGACATTGTCCAGGCCCAGCTCGGCCTGCTCGTCCTCTTCCCCGAGACAAGCCGATTTGACCAACTTGGATAGGGTTATGGAATCGGTCACTCCCTCTGTCCCAGCTCAGCTCTTCTCCGAGGTAGTGTACAGCTTCATGGGTTTGTTTGTATGCCGATAAATTATAAGGAAATGAAGGAAAAATGTTGCTATGTGATTCCAAATTAACGATTTTGTTGTTGTTGGGTTTGTTTGGTTGAAGAGAAAACTGAGAAAAGAGAGATAAAGAAAATATTTTTTGAGTGATATATGTATTATGTGGTATGTGTTTCTTAAACGATGATTTTTCTTTTTTGGTGGGTCTGAAAAATATGAATGTTCAGTTATACTTAGTCAAGTAGTTAGTGTAGTGTTCAAACAGTTAAGATGGTGAAATATTCAGAATTGAACTTGTTAGATACATTTATGTACCTACATTTGTCGTAGATTAGGCAGAGCCTTAGGTTTTGCCATATTATACATTTGGTTGATTGTGCGAAGAATGTACGAAGTGATAGAAACTAATGTTTTGAATCTAATCTATTGGTTTGTTTTGTGCTTCTAATAGACAAAAACCTGACCTCATCGGGGTTAAAGACGGTGGAATAGGGCTGAGTTCAGTGGAATTCTATGATTTATCTGGCTTAAGTATTAATCCGTTCTAATATTGTTATTTTGAAGGGGGCGGGGGGGTGTTCTTGACCTGATGAAAAGTTATGGGAATGAATTTTCATTTATTTAATTTTGGTACTTATTTTAAGCATTTGAAAAAAGCATGATATTTGCCATATTTGCATTTCGGTTTACTTGTTTGATTATATTCAAGGATAGGATTACGTCTTCTGTTAAAAGCCAGGCCAACTAGTTGATTTTGTCTCTTCTAGTTGGGAACTTGGGGTTTTTGTTTCTTAATTTGTAAATAAAGGAAAATCTAATATTCACATTGGTTTAAAATTTTGAAAAAGATATTTCATGTGGTTTCTCAGCAACTAGCATCATTGTATATGTTTTAATTGGTGGCTTTTTGAGTCTACAGACAAGAAGAAAGGGAGGGAGAACTCGTGAAGCTGATATACACCCATCTTTTAGTCTTGGTGAACTTTGGGAGTCTTTCAGAGAGTGGAGTGTGTATGGAGTTGGGGTGCCACTGTTATTGAATGGCAACGACTCCATTAAACAGTACTATGTACCATATTTGTCAGGAATACAATTGTATATAGATCCACATAGGCTGAGGTGAGCTTTTATTCCTTGTCTTTTCCTGCATCAATTAGCCTTTGATTATATTCCTAACCCCCCCCCCTCTCTCGCTCTCTCTCTCTCTCTCTCTATATATATATATATATATATAGATATTATTGCTGCTTGTCCACTTACAAAAATAGTTGCTCCTCTTCCATTATTAGTTGTTTGATCTCAAATATTATGGTTTATTACTTATCAAATTTTATTGGTACTTGCTCTCAATCCTCTTCCTATGCTGCATTCCAGATTGAGAAGCAACATGTAATGGCAACCTTAGCTTCATGTCTTTAGTCTTTCTTTATTTATAAAGTCAGCCACATAAATCTTGGCTTCCTCCTGATATTCTGATATCTATTATCGTATGAACAGCTATATGGATAATGATTAATTGCTAAAAGAGTGGTTATTATCATGTTCTGGTTTAATATATTTCATCTCAACTTTAGTTGATT
Organism: Betula pendula; assembly: GCA_900184695.1. NCBI lineage: Eukaryota > Viridiplantae > Streptophyta > Magnoliopsida > Fagales > Betulaceae > Betula > Betula pendula. The sequence goes on from FXXK01001212.1 coordinate 237,861, forward strand.
TGGTCCAGTGAGATACTGGGCAGGTGAAGTGGTAAATACTCATTTTACTTGTTTTGTTGCTTTTTGTCTTGGTCATTTTGCTTCTTGTTGAAGTCTATCAATTTAGAGTAACATGTTTCCTTCCTCTTGGTTTCAAGATAAACTGAGAGAGGTAGGTTTAAGTGACTTTAATTCTTCATTCAATAATTATTGTAACGACTAAAAAAAAACGCTAGCTATATCTGCACTATCATCTCAAAAGGACTAATAAATTTGAAGCTTCTCTAGAATTATTTATTAAGCCAAGTTTATTGAGTAAGTAAGCAATGTGAGACTTGACACCTATGAGTGTCTTTATAAACTACCTATTCTATATGTGTTACTCATTTTTCCAATATGAGACTGATGTGTTACAAACTCTCTCTCTTAAACCCCTACTGTCATTGTCAGGACTACGTCATGCGGTTTGACAGTACCATATGGTTACTAGGTGGCTTTGATGCCATTTATAACGACCAAGGAAAAATACTAATAACATTTGCGCTATCACCCTAACTCAGTTTTACTTAGTAGGAAAGCAATGTGGGATTTAGCAATCATGAGTGTCTTTATAAACCACCCATTCTATATGGACTAGTCATCTTCCCAAGATGAGACTGCGTGTCACAATTACTAAGTAGAAACCAGTGAATACCTCATCCTTTTAAAAGGTACAGTTTGTCTTTTGATTAGGACCATAACAGTAATATTGAAACTTATACAAGAAGAAAAATATAACGTTACCAGAGATATGCTTAAATTTTATGGAAGATTGGAAGCAATTGATAACATCCTTCTTAGAGACTAGTCAGTTTTACTTGAACCTATACCTGAAAATGAACCTGAGACTGTGGGCAATGGATTGATATCATGCCATGACCAAACAGTAAACAAGGTCTAGTAGTTCTAGAGCCACATGTCCACATTCTTGGTGGTAAGTGTTCTGTTCAAGAGGTTCTTTGACTTCTGTGATTAAAATCATGTACAAGCTAATTCCTAGTGGTTTGTAGTTTTAGCACTTCCTTATGCATTGGGTAATGTTAGACCAATCCTTTTGCATATTCAGATTATAATTGGAGGACTAATCCAATACTTGCTCTTTTGACCTTCTTAGTTTTGGGATTTAGGATTGCAGATATAGATATTGGTCTCTATCCAAATTGATGCGTTAGAGCACTTATGTTAACTATGGCATGCTAGATTAGCATGATTACTTAAAAGGGGTTTGCTAATTTTTCATCTAAAAAAAAAAAAATCATCTATATCGTTTTCAAGTTTCCTTGACATGCTGGCTTGGAATAAAATAAATGTGATTATTGATGTCCCTATTGGGGCTCATTTAACATCTAACAAATTTATCGTATGGTAAGATTGATACCAATAGTGTATTTATGCAAGTGAGCCAGTACTAGTTATTATATGGTTGACCCTGATCCTTTGCATACTTGGGCTTTAGTTGAGAAGGTTTTCTTTTACTGTCTTGATAGAGCTTGGGGAAAATTGTTACCAACAGTAATAGTTTTTTAATAAAGCACCTTAGAATTGAGATATGCAGTTATGCACCCCCAATATATAAAACGAACATCTAGGGTCCTAGGGACCATGTTGCAAAATCACAAGTCGCGACTAGTATCTTTTTTTAACAAATCAATGCTTCAGAAACCTGTCACTTGAGAGAAAAGGACTGATCATATTCTGTAGTTTGTTTATGTAAATAAAATAGCTTAGAGAAAGGTGGGCTCATGGAAGTAATTTCTTAAAGCACTTGTGTGAAAACATTTTGTAGGTAACTTCTTTTCTTTTTTTTCCTGGTCCCCCCCCCCCCCCCCCCCCCCCCAAAAAAAAAAAAAAAAATTGAACTTCTTTTAAAATCACCTTATTTCTGGGAGAATATTTGGTGGGTCCAGGGGGGATTTCTGTCTTCCCTTCTGTTGATCAAATCTTGTGTCCAATTCCTGATCAGTTATTTCCAGCACTTTGTTGGAAGTGATTATTAATTTTTAATAGGTAAACAAAAGTTATAAGACGTGTCTTCATTATATCTTGTGGATGTTTGTTTTGATGTTTACCAGGAAGCCTGGTGAGGACAGTGATGCCGAGTCTTCAAGGGAGACAAGTAGTGCTGGCAGCAGTGATTGTGAGGCAGAAAGGCGAGCCAAAAGTGTTGTTGATGGAATGCAGGGTCCGCACAACCTTATGACCTTAAACTCCCAGAGAATGAGCAAACTTACATTGAGAGATAAACCTCCTCTTAATTCATCCAGTGATGAATCTGAGGTTTGCAGTTCACCTGGGCTGCTTGTATTTGAATATTTTGAACAACAACAACCACATCATCGCCCACCTTTGTATGACAAGGCTAGTCCATTTTCTTTGAGATTTGTATATTGAGCTTTGTCTTAATTCATTTTCTGTCCTGACTTGGGTGCTTGTTGGATCTTACTCTGCCCCTGCCCCCCACCCACATCCACAGGTTTCAAATCTTGCATCTCAATTTCCAGAGCTGAGGTTGTACAAGAGCTGTGATCTTCTGCCTGCAAGTTGGCTTTCTGTGGCTTGGTATGTTTACTTTTTCCGCCTTATTTGAGTACAGAATGTCAGTATGGTGACTGAGTTGTCTACTCCCTAATGTTAGTGGCCTTTGCCTCTTTAATGAGCTGAAACCTGGTTTCCAGGTATCCCATATATAGAATACCTGTAGGCCCAACATTACAAAGTCTGGATGCATCTTTTCTTACCTTCCATTCCTTATCAACAAACTCCAGGAGTATCTATCCCTCTCTATCTTTGTCATCTTCATTCATTATCATACAAGTGATTTTTTTTTTTTTAATTTATCATTTCTTTTGTAATTGGTGCAGTAAAAAATCAACCACAGTTTCATGCTTCAAGTGGCAGGATGGTCTATGGAGTTGATGCATCCTCAAAGATTTCTTTGCCTGTTTTCGGCCTCGCAACCTATAAGTTAAGAGGTTCCATTTTGAACCCCAGTGGAGCCTATGAATGTCAGCAAGCAAACTCTCTATTGCAGGTCGCTGACAATTGGCTCGGGGGTTTGCAGGTTAATCTTCCTGATTTTCAGTTCTTTGTTTCCCACAACTCACAATGGAGATGATAAAAGTTCAAGTTGTCGTTTTTTGGAATGGGATGTGATTGAAGATAAATGCCCTAGCCTAAAAACCCTCCTAAGTAAGGCTTGATTTTCATCGTTATGATCCATAAAATTATTTAAGTTTCTACTCAGAAGCAGAACTTTTGACAAAGAGCTTGAAAGAGGGGAAAAAAAAAGAGGAACTTTTGGCTTCAGTAAGGGAAAGGAAATTGGTTATTAAACTAGAATTCTGCAGTTGCAGGAAGGGCTGCTAGGCACAAGACAGCTGTTGTATTGTTTTTGGGCAGGGCATGAAAGACTGCGATACAGACAACATTGGGATCGGATGACCTCACTTGTTTTGTTGTGTTTGGGAGGGGACATCTCGTAATATATGATCTCCTTATGTCGGGGATTCGCTGACCCCATCAGTGATTTTTGGACAAGAATGTAGAAATAGTGATGAAAATTTGGGAAATCTATGCTCTTGTCATCACGTGTACACCCATACCAGTATACTGTTTCCAGAAGAGATATCTATCAGGGTTTTTGAATTGTTGCATTAGTTTAGCAGCTTTGCAGCATGCACCTATTGTTGTTATTCCTCCACAGAATGCAAGCCGAAACTCTAATTGTAGTGTGGCAGACAATTTTAACCTTTGCCTCCAGCATAGGGTGGAGCCAGAAAAGGGGGGAAACGCCTAAAAGTCGCCCTTTGCCCACCGTTAAAAAAATGCGCCCTTAGAGCATTTTTATTCGGCTTTCTATTTTTATCATCAAAGTAGGGAGTAAAATTAGTTTTTTCTACTTTAGAGAGTTACTTTTTTTAAACACTTACATCCGGCTCCCTACTTTAGGGATCCACTTTGACTTTTTTATTTAAATATTAATATTTTTTAAAAAATTTAATTCTTTCTCTAAAAGGGGAAAACAAATAAAATTGGAAAACTTAAAAAGTAGGAGAGAGAAACTAATATTTTATTATAAAAAAGAAGAGTAGAATGTGAAATTTCTTCCTACTAGTAGAGAGTCATTTTATGCTTCCTATTTTTTTTCTCAAAGTAAGAAACCGGATGTGAACAATAAAATGGTCAAAAATTTATTTTGACTTTCTATTATAAAGATATCTTTATTATAAGGAACCGGATGAAATGCTCTCAGTTATCTAAGCAATTATAACCGTCATTGACCGCATGGAATATGACATCCTCAAAGGCAAGCAAGATTTGGGAGGTGTGCTTAATCTTGTCAAACAAAGAGCCTTCGTATTTCAAGTTTTCAAAGTTCTATTGTCTCAAAAGGCTAGCAAGATTTGTGGGGTGTGCTTAAACATGTCAAACAAAGAACCTAAATATCTTCAAAGTTCAATTTTCAAAGTGCCTAAAAATCAACACGTGACACGTCTCCTCAAAGTTTTGGAAGTGCTTGAAAACTAGCTATTGTGCGGTGGAAAGACTGCCTAAAATAAAGCGAAAAGTTAGCCGTTTATTAATAAAGCATCTACAAAAAGCTAAGGCCCTGTTTGGCAAAGCATTTTGATTTCACAGTTCATGATTTTACTGTAGGATAAGGTGATTATTGAGAGGAAATGTTATAAATTTTTTGTATAGAAAAGTGAAATTTTTTATTCTTTAGTGAGTATTTTATTTGAATGGTAATAAAAAAATATTTGATGTGATATAAAAAGTAAAAAAAATTGTTAAAAAATAATTGATGTGATATAAAAAGTGAGAATGTTTTTTTTTGAAAATTGAAGTAGAATTGGAGTTAGAATTGAAATGGTTTGCCAAACAGGGCCTAACTCTTTCTCACTTCCCAGTTCCCACACACCAGGCAACCCACGTCCATACTATTTTCTGCTCTCAATTTTGCAGTTTTGCTCGATCTCCAAATGCTACTTTACTGCATAAAGTCTTTCTTTCTTGAAAATTTTCAGGCATGTAATCAATTTTTTATACTAACTTATTTTTAAATTTACTATTAAGTAATAAAATTATCTATGTAAACTCTTTATATTTAAGTTGTTCTTTTAAATTAATTGTTAAAGAATGTGTGTGTATATATAAATAACTAATTATATGAAATATATAACTGTAGTTACTTGAGATTATGGAGAACAATGATTTTATTGAGTCCTAATCGAACTCTAAATGAGCTCACATCAATGCAGATTTAGCCAATCTGCTAGTAGTGTAATGCCCCAAACTTAATAATTCATAAAAACAATTATTTGAGCACGCTACTCTTACCTTTGAGCTTTAAGTAATATTATTTTACCATATGCAGCGGAAATATAATAAATATGTAAACCATAAAACTGGACCAGCTGGTAAATATAAAGCTTTTCTACTACATATTGTGAGCATTTAAACATGTTGTCAACTTATTATTCCTTACATAACAATCTTCATAACTATCAACTCTACATACCATGTTAATGTTTACAATTTTTTACATACTATTGTATCATGTCGTATACCTTATACCTCACTACTGTCTAGCTTGAGCTACTCATATGTTTTGTCTCCGTCTTACTATTGGTACTATTATTATTTTATCTGTAAATAACATTTATAGGTAAAATGATGAGTCCACAGCTCAATAAGCAAGCAAACTGGTGCTAGTGTGTGACTACGTGAACATTTCATAACTCATTTATGAACATACATAAGACAACTTTATAGAAATTATTTCAACATTTTCTAGAAACATTCCTTAGTAAACACTTTAATATTTTGCTGAAAACACGCGAAATATTTAATTGAACATTTTTTTTGTAAACATCTTTTGTGAACATACTTTATTGGAATAAAAATCCCTTTACCATACAACTATTTTATCATCTACTACATCACATGGAAAACATTGCATTATGCTGTTTATTTTCTTCTATTTACTTTCTTTCTTATTCTGTGCTTTTAATTTTCCTTTTCCTTTTGATTTTTCTTTGTTTATGTTTATGTGCTCTGTTTAACCCTCAAAGCTTAAGTTGTGCGTCTTACGAATCAACCCCTCTCAGCAAGAGTGGCCTATACATCCCCTATTTACTGTCGCCTTATATGCTAGCCCCCCTTTGCTCAAGGCTTCGGCGGGGACATTGCCACACAGCTTCTATAGTGTTTTGCACTGCCTTCCTTTGAGGTATGAATGTCCTTTTCCTTTGCTTTCTTTACTATCTTTACTTTCCTTAACTTTCATACATACACAAGATTAGCGCATAACCCTTTTTCTTAATACTTTAATATGTGTAACTTATGCACATCATAAATCATCATTGAAAATATTGTTATAAAATAATTTGGATGAATCAAAAATTCTTATTGACACTAAATAGTATTAATCCGAAAAATTAATAATTGACAATAAGATAAATATAATGCAAAAAAATAAAGTAAGAAGAGATCTCACAAAGCTATAGAATCACACAAGAGCGTTGTCCTTAAAGGTTGATTTCGTGCCTCCCGGAGTATGTAACTCGGTGCGATTGGATCTCTTGACACGCAACCTCCCAGGATTAGACTATAGCGTCTACCTTCGTTAAGGACACACTTCCAAATACGAAGGTCAATTGAACAACCTTTTTTTTTTTATTTAATCGGAGGATGAGTACAAGAAGAAAATAGTGAACAAAAAACCTCTCTATCTTTTTTCCTTCAATAGAAAAAACACTAACTGTGTCGAGGTTTTCTTTTCTATCTTTTTTATAGATGTAGTAGGCTGATTTTTATTAAAGCAAATGGCCATGTAATAAAAGTCAAACGGTCATAACAAATAATGAGGTTTAAAGGCCCATGACCATTTATTAAAAACAAAGTGTATAACCGTATGAGACAAGATAAAGTTTAAAGACTAAATTGTATCTTGTCTTAAAGTCAAACGGTCATAACGTATGAGACTAAATTGTTTTAAAGGCAAACAGTAAAATAGGATATCAACGGATAGTAAAAGATTTATTGACTAACGGTTAAAAAATAATAGCTTGTGAAAAAAAGATTTAATGACCATATGGCTGAAAAATATATGTTTGTAACACACACTTTACAACAATCCCCCACATGTTACAAACAATAGAATAATAAGAAATTTTGAAAAAACATGCATTAGTGTGGTACCTGAAGGGTTTTAACCGCACTTAGGATAGATAAGTAGAAAATTAATGAATCATGGTGGAGTTAAACTCTTTTAACCAAATTCACAAATTTATCAAACTTATCATCCACATAGCTTTCTTTGATTAGGGTTGTTCAATAGCGGGTTGGCGCCTTATACAGGCCATGCGCCCCTGGGTTTCATGAGTACTCTAGAGACTTACCCTAATCTCATAGAAGGCGGCACCACCTCCATACTCACATAGGTGGCATCCATTAGGAGTGTGTGCAGAGTACACCCCATCCCAACATGTAGGGACTATGGACCCATTAAGAGTTTTAAATTCATCCTTAACATTCTGCATCTTGTACTGTCTTACACCCTAGGGATGGACTCATCACTATCTTCTCATCAAGATAGTGGATAAACATGGAATGACAGTACCACAATGTGATCACTTACGACTTCGTTTCCCATTTAACCTTATTCATGGGATCTCCAATCATAGAGGTTGGGTGTCAATCGTAGTGTCATAATTTGGGTATCAGTCCTATCCCCCTCGATGTTTCGCTTACCAAATTTTTCGCTAGCGGCTTGGTCAAAGGATCTGCTAGATTCCTTTCTGACCTTACAAAATCCATGGAAATTACACCACTCTCAATGAGCTGCCTTATAATATTGTGCCTTAATCAGATATGTCGACTTTTCCCATTATAGATTTTGCTTTTAGCTCGAGCTATGGCAGCCTGACAATCACAATGAATACACACAGGTGAAATTGAGTTAGTATATAAAGGTAAATCAATGAATAAACTTCTTAACCACTCAGCTTCAGTTCCAGCCTTTTTCAAGGCAACTAATTCGAGAGAAGTCCTGGGGTTGTGTGGGTCGTGGGAGGCGGTGGTGGGTAGCCTCAGATCTGGGGCGTGGTTGGGTCTCTCCATGAACGCGCTCGCATGGTACTGGTCCCGTTCGTGGGTGGCCGTCCCGTGTGGTTCCTGGGTTCTGGGTCCTCTCCCGAAGAACGGCGCGGAAGACCGGTGTAAAAGGGGGATCAGAGGAAGACCTGGACGGTGGGGGGGGGAAGACCTGGCGTCGATGGTTCTGGTCCTTCGTGCGTCCTCGTCCTGTTGCCGTGCTGATCTGAACGGACGGAAAGAGTAGAGAGAAGAGAGAGGAGGTGGAGTGGAGGTGGTTCGTCGCCGCGGTGGAGGGGGAGACCAACGGCGGCAGATTTTGGGAGGGAAAATTTTGTGAGGAAATATTTGGGGAGAGAACAGTGAATGGTTTTTTGGACCAAAATTTTGTATTTAAAAAAGCTGATAGCCACGTAGAGGGTCGGGTGACAGTCGGATGAAATCTGTGGGGTATATCAATTTCTCCATGAAATGTGACGTGAACTGCTTTTTATGAATGGTCATTTCGAAATCATGCATGATATTTTGTTGTAAATGTGGTGTTATCAACATATATTTTTCAGCCATATGGTCATTAAATCTTTTTTCACAAGCTATTATTTTTTAACCGTTAGTCAATAAATCTTTTACTATCCGTTGATATCCTATTTTACTGTTTTGCCTTTAAAACAATTTAGTCTCATACGTGTATGACCGTTTGACTTTAGACAAGATACAATTTAGTCTTTAAAACTTTTCTTGTCTCATACGGTTATACACTTTGTTTTTAATAAATGGTCATGGGCCTTTAAACCTCATTATTTGTTATGACCGTTTGACTTTTTATTACATGGCATTTGCTTTAATAAAAATCAGCCTACTACATCTATAAAAAAGAATAGATAAAGAAACCTCGACACAGTTAGTGTTTTTCTATTGAAGGAAAAAAATAGAGAGGTTTTTTGTTCACTATTTTCTTCTTGTACCTCATCCTCCGATTAAAATAAAAAAAAAGGTTTGTTCAATTGACCTTCGTATTTGGAAGTGTGTCCTTAACGAAGGTAGACGCTATAGTCTAATCCTGGGAGTTGCGTTCAAGAGATCCAATCGCACGGAGTTACATACTCCGGGAGGCACGAAATCAACCTTTAAGGCAACGCTCTTGTGTGATTCTATAGCTTTGTGAGATCTCTTCTTACTTTATTTTTTTGCATTATATTGATCTTGATTGTCAATTATTAATTTTTCGGATTAATACTATTTAGTGTCAATAAGAATTTTTGCATCATCACAACATATTTTTATAAATCTTAAAGGTTGAATCATGGTGCACAAAATCTTGCTGTTGCTTAAGTTGTCTTCCGATGCTCACAAAATTGAACCTTTTTGAATGGAAATAATTTTAAACTTGGCAACAAGGTTCTGCAGTTTTTAGAATTTACAAAAATTCAGTGCTCTATGGCCTAGCTCAGATGAGGAATACCGAAGAAGAATCCGAAGAATTAAGAAATTGGAAAATGCTAATAAACTTTGTGTGGAATACTATCCTTGAATGCTTGCTAATGAATATTTGAATGTCATTGCAACTATCTATATGCAAAGATTTTGGGATGAATTAGTTGGAGATTGTGAATTGAGGAGAAGTACTAAGAAATTTTGCTACTAGCAATTTCCCTTATATTTTTCAAATCGACTGATGAGAAGTAGTATTATCTTACTTCTCAAAATTCATGAGTTATAACATAGTGGCTGAATTGGCCAAGAGGGTGATGGTCTACCTGAAAGTTTTTGTACCCAATGTCTTTGTTGAAAAATTACCAGGAGTCGTTGGAGGATATAAACTCCATTTCAAACAAAAGAAACTTTCAATGAGTCTTCAACTACCATAGTCGTCATATTATAAATATGAAAGAAGGAATAGGTCCTTAGAGAAGGTTTAAACAAAGCTAAGGAAATTAATTTCCAAAGCAATGCTAGTGAGCAAGAGAGATATGGTAGCCTTCACAACACTACAAGAAGTTGACATAGGCCAAAAGAAAAATTGGAAAAAATAATAAGAAAAATTTAACAAACTCATTTCTTTATACAAAAGAAAAAGGTCAATTGTTTGTTTGTGCAAAGCAGGTTATTATGCAGCTGTATGTAAGCCAAAGAGCTACAAACAACTAACAGGATGCAACATCAAAAACTAAGGCAAATGTGACGGAAGTAGAAGAGATCATTGCAGCAGTGGTATCCGAAAGCTCACATGATCACAGAAGTAAAAGGATGGGTATAGAATCCGCAGCTACTAGGCACATTTGTGGAACAAAGAGACTTATCCTCCTACACCCAATAGAAAAAAAAAAACACCGAGCGGGTGAATCGTTGGGGACAATAGGTCCCGTGCCAGTGGTAGGCAAAGGGAAGCTCTCTTAAAGCTAACTTCGGGTAAACCCTTTTCACTCTCCGATACTTCTACATGTTCCTCATTTTCCGACACAATCTTGTTTCGGCACACTTGCTTTGGTAAGGCCGGACTTAAGGTTCATTTGATGGTGATTTTTTACCTAACTAAGCATGATGTTTTTGTTGTAAAGGATATGAGATCAAGGTTTTTTGTATTAAATGTACTAATGCTATTAATGAAATTCATCTTCTTGTGCTTACTTGGTTGATTCTATTAATATGGCATGGATAGACTTGGGCATGTAAATCTTGGCTACATCAAGAAAATGAAGAAGCTGGATATTATATTCATTTAGTGAACCAATATGGATAATATGTGAAGATGTGCTGAAACCAAAATCACTAAAAAGCCATGTAAATTATTACAAGAGAATCTGAACTCTTGGTTTAATACATAGTGATTTGGGTGATTTAAAGCACACAATAACTTAGAGGTGTAAAAATATTTATGTGATATTTGTTGATGACTTACTCTAGATTTACTAAATTTATTTATTAAGAACCAAGATGAACTTTGGAAATGTTCATAAAATACAAATTGAAGTTGAGAATCAAAGAATAAAATGATTAAAGACTCAAGACCGTAGAGGTGTGAATTATGAGTCTAATTTTTAAAGAATTTTGTGAACAAAATGGTATAGTACATGAAGTTACACCTCCTTATTCACGGAATCTAATGGAGTAGCCGAAAGAAAAAAGAAACATTGAAAAGAATGATGAATGCTATGCTTGTAGTTACGGGCTAACCGACTACTATGTGGGAAGCCATTCTTTCGCTTGTCACATCCAAATAAAATACTTCATAAGAAAACCGGTAAAACTCCTTACGAACTATGGGAAAGTCGTAAGCCTATTGGGAATACTCAAAGTGGGGGTGTTTGGCAAAGGTTATGTTACCGCGAGCCTAAAAAGGAGAACTTGGTTCTAGAACTTGTGATTGTGTTTTTATTGGTATATGTTTGCATAGCTCATGCATAGATTTTCTTGTTATTAAAGTGATGTTCTAGATTGCAATGTTATAATTGAATCAGAAAATGCTATTTTCTTTGAACATGTATTTCCTTTGAAAAATAAGGAAAAAATATTGCATGAACTTCTATTGTTTACTAAGAAATGTTGATGATGTGCAAGAATTGAGAAGAAGAAGCGAGCTAAAAGGAAAAGATTCGGTAATGATTTTATTGCTTATATTGTTGATGATGACCCAACTTTTATGATGAAGCAATCAAATCTATTGATGCACCTTTTTGGTTAGAGCTTTAATAATGAATTAGATTCAATTATGTCTAATCACATTGGGAACTTGTTGAGTTACCTCTAAGACTAACCAATTGGTTGTAATGGGTTGTTAAAAAGAACTTAAACGGATGGAACAATAGATAAGTATAAGGCACACTTAGTGGCTAAAGGCTACAAAGCAAAGCAAAATATTGATTATTTTGATACTTATTCTCCGTTACTAGAATTGCATCTATTAGAATTTTGTTTGCCATTGTTCTATTTATAAACTTGTTTAACATCAAATGGATGTTAAACTGCGTTTCTAATGGTGATTTAGAAGAAGAAATTTATATGGAACAACCGAAGGACATGTAGTCCCCGGTCAAGACAACAAAGTTGTAAATTGGTGAAGTCCTTGTATGGCTTAAAACAAGCACCTAAACATGGCATGAAAAATTTGACAAAGCAATGTTGTCTAATGCTTTTTGATTAATGGTGCGGATAAATGCATTTATAGTAAATTTGATAATAATGAAGGAGTCATTATTTGTTTTATATGTTGATGATTACTTATTTTTGGAACTAGCCTTGGGTTGTGCATGATACGAAAGATTTCTTTAGCTCTAAGTTTGATATGAAAGACATGGGTGAAGCTAGTGTTATTCTAGGAATTAAAATTCTTAGAGATAACAATTGCATTACATTATCTCAATCACATTATGTTGAAAAGATGCTTAAGAGATGAACACTTTGATAATTCTCCTATGTCTACACCATATGATTCAAAGGTACACTTGGTTAAGAATTGTTGGTAATAGTGTCTCACAAGTGAAATATGCACAAATCATTGGAAGTTTAATGTTTTTGACAAATTTTACACGCCCTGATATTGCATATGCTGTTGGTAGATTAAGTAGATATACTCATAATCCTAGTACTGAGCATTGGGATGCTATCTCTAGATTATTGAGATATTTAAAGGGCACAATTAATTTTGGTTTGTCATATTGTGGTTATCCTAATGTATTAGAAGGATATGTGATGCTAATTGGATCTCTGATTCAGATGAATAAAGCCTACTAGTGGATATGTGTTTATTCTAGCTGGAGGGCTATTTCATGGAGTCTTCAAACAGACTTGCATAGCGAGATCCACCATGGAATTT